>JASUDE010000324.1:0-51497 GCA_034509685.1 Colletotrichum cereale | reverse complement strand
AGAGAGAGAGAGAGAGAGAGAGAGAGAGAGAGAGAGAGAGAGAGAGAGAGAGAGAGAGAGAGAGAGAGAGAGAGAGAGGTGAGGCGCGGGCCCTGGGGGGTTTTGTGGAGTTGTGGGCGAAACTGGAGGCATTGCACTTTTCCCTATTTTTTTTATGGGAGTACTATTCACACGCCTTGACGATTCAATCACATGTCAATGAACCTCTTTTAACGCAAACAAAATGCTCGCATGTTTTCCCTGTCTACTCAACGGCCGCCGGGGATTTCCAAGTCTCAACGGCCGCGAGGCGGGTGAATTGACGCTGGCGTGATAGTGGTGACTGGTGTCAAAGGTAGAAATTGTGGCAAAATCTGAATTCTCCCTATCTACACATGAAAACCACCTTCCGCCCGATGCGCTGCTCGCGCCCAAAACACTTTCTCAACACACAGGTATCGTTAGTTCTTTAAGGGTAGCCGTCCTTGCCCCACTTGTTGTACTTGTCGTGCAGTTCCTGTGTCATAGTGGTCAGCCTGAAAAAGTGCTCTTCCGCTTCAGATCCCAAGAAATGTGCTGCTCCTGTGGCCGGACCAACACAGACAGCATCCCAACAAGGGAAGCCAAGAAGGGGGGGGGGGGATTGTGAACGTACCTTGGGGAGGGTGACATCGGGGATGATGACGGTGTTGACGGCGCTGGGAGCGTCCCTGGGCGCGTTGTTGGGGTTGCCGCCGGGGTGGTACATGTACTTGCCCTCGCCTTGGGTCTCCCAGGGCATACCAGCCTTCAGGACGGGGCTCTCGGAGGTAGAGGAGGTGGGGGAGCGGCCTGCATGGGAGAGAGAAAAAACGTTAGCCGTTGTTGGGGGTCAGGACGGCGAGAGGGCCTTCGATGGGTTTCGTGAAGACGTACCAAAGTAGAGGCCGGCACCGCCGAGGGCAGCAACCATGACACCGCCGAGGATCTGTATGACGAAAATTCAATCAGCCTTCCGTTGTTTTCTCCCCTCTCGCGCAAAAGGCCGCCGCAGCCCCCAAATGGTCCCGTCTTCTCGCGCGGATTGGTTCTTCGTAGGCCAGTCGCATGTGTGAATACCGGCTGGCTCCGAAGCCCGGCTACGTAGGGAGGACGCGTGGGTGGACGGGGGCGGTCGGCGATGCACGGGTTTCGGCTGGAAGGGAAGACGGGATATCACGCACGATGAGTTCGGGGTTGCGCTTGGACTCCTGGGCGAGCTGCTGCTTGGCCTGCGTAGCATGGGCCTGCTCGCTCTGGGTGAAGCGGCGGACCGTGGTGGAGAAGGCGCGGCGGGCGACGAAGGAGGCCATTGTTGCGGTGGGTTGACGGGGTGGTCGTTGGGGGGGTTTGGATGTTGTGATGTGAGGTTCGGCTGTCGTATGATTTCGGAGCTTCAGATTCGTTCGGTCGGTCCCCAAGGTCGAATTGCGGGAGAAACGATTGGCCGGGCCTGACAGGTGACTGTGATTGGCCAATCCGCAGTGGTGTGGGCATTACCTCATCCTGCAGCGTTTTGTTGCATTTTATCTGACTAAACGGGCTTGGGAATATACCCGGCGTATCTGCGTCTATCCGTGCGTCTTCTTCCATCTTCCGTGCTGGACGATCGTCTTCGTCTCGCTGTGTCGAAAGATATACCTAGTATGATCCCTACAGCCTTCTAACAGAAGTACGTATCTGTACGAAGATTTGATACGTCAGATGTTTACAGCTTCCCAAATTGAGAGCGTCACTGTTCGACCATCTACAAGGCATTGCCTGGACGACTCCACAGTCGCGGGGTCCCAAGAGTGACGATAGCTTCTTGGGCGAGTATTGCCAGCATCCGCGTTGATGAGGGGCGGCGATTTGTATTCTCATGTTCTGGATAACATCAACACGTTTGTGTACATAGCTATCTTCTGTCATTGTACCTCTCGACAACTTGAAATCCGGACAATAGCACAGCTTTGTTGTGACTCGAGCGTGGTAGCGAAGATTGCCAAACCCCTCATCGGGCTGGATAAGGATCAACATTCGGCTATTCCCCGGTGACGGGCCCAGCGCTTGCCCGGTCTTAATATCCTCCAGGGATACCAACCTACACAAGTTAAAGACAACATCCTGAGTGGTGCAACTATGAGGATGATGGCTGAGCCGACTTCAACGAGGGCGGTTCTCGCTACTTGTCTGCCACCTAATTCAAGTAAAATGGGGACAGCAGCAGGCATTATCTGCTGCCGATAGGACGGAAACGATGGTGTGCCTTGCCTGCTGACGAGCATGTCATCACCAAGTACGTCCAGTTGTGGGACAACTAGGAGAGTGACAAGGCTGCATCTTGACGGTTGATTAGTGTGAGATGTGAGGATCATGTGCCGGGATCTGCAATACACAACGACGATACCAGCGCCTTCATAGAAGGTCATACGTACAGGACAACCACCGTCAACATGTCTGCCCATGCACAGCTTCATGACGGCTGCCTAGTGAGAGGAGCAGCGATGACAACTGAACGAACTGACCTGGTTCCGCTGTTCCCATAAGAAGAGGAATGGGAGATACGTCAAAATAGCATTAACTCGATGGCTGGTACCCAAACCCCGGACGCCTCGGATCTGGGGAGGATGCATCCTCGAACCTATCTATCCTGGATGGCGTTATGAATAAGGAGACACACGCCTTATGGACTTCGACGAAAACCTCTTCAACGCATTGAGTAGCGGGGTGTTCCTGGATTAGGTTCCTCGTCAAGCTCGTGTTTAAACAATTGAGGGGTTCTCGAGCCCGGGGCATTCGCCGAGACGTGCGGTTGTTGTCAAGATCATGGTTTTGTTATGGCGCTAGTGCTGCTTCCGGGGAGGAAAATGAACAGGATACACCATGCAGCAAAGGATATGGCATAACGCGATAGACGGGACGAATTCATGGGCAGGTTGGCGTTTATACACGTGTATATTTGGCATAATCCAGATAGTGAATGATTGGCCTGCCTATGCCGCTGGCCCAAGCATTCCTTAGTAAAATTGGTGTGGTGTTGACGAGGGTTTTAGGAGCGAGGACCAACCCAGCACGCTGGGAAGATCATTGCGGGAACCATAAACAGTTGCAGCTGGACATGCGCACAACGCGTCCTTAATCAAATATTGATTAATTGCCAAGTACCTACCCGTACTGCTACCTATCTAGGTAGTTGCCTATGGAGAATGAGTGAGACAAAAACAACGGTTTAGCATTCCTCACACGCTGTTGATGAAGGGCAACAATCATCGTGAGGACACAGGATCTCCAGTCGCATCGGAGGCTAGGACGGCCGCCAGACTGTGCAACCCTTTGCGCTTTGTGATCAACAAGATCTTTGGCTGGACGATTCGTCCGGTGCCCAAGAAAAAGAGGGAAAAATAGTATCCCGGCCTCCTCCATCGCGGCATTGCGGGATTGCGGGCATGGCGCGTTGCTGGTCTGTTGCTGCCGTGTGCCAATTTCAAGCCGAAGCCCCCCAATCAGGCAAATTAATCAAAGAAACCTGGTCTAGCCGGTCCCGAACTGCATAAAATGGGCGGCCTGTGTGGGAGAGGGGTCCGAGCATATTCACCACTTATCTCGAGAAAGTGCAAGTCGGGTGGGATCTTGTTAGCGGCAACAGACGGCAAGTACATTGCTCACCGAAAGAGCTAGCCCCTTTCGGAACATTATGCACTCTTTTATTGCGGGTTATGCATTGAGCACAGACTCTCAGGTCGTACTGACCGTCGACTCCCCTAGGTATCCGTACCTGTATCCGTACATGGTGCATCCATTGGGTTTCCCCCCCTTCTCCAGCCCAGTCCAAATTGTCCCATCCACTCGTGCAACTGTAATACTGCGTGCGCTCCAATCTTCTCCACCCCCCCCGTCACTGGATAGACCAGACGAGACCAGACAAGACCACACCACACCACACCACTCCATATGCCTTTCCACTGTGCTGCCGCCTAGGTCGCTTTCTGCTCTCGCAAAAGGAACACCAAGGCAAGACAAGATTCACACTTTGGTCAGCCTTTTTTTTCTCTTCTATTCGTTCATTGTCACGGCTTTTCCGCCCATCCCAACCTTCCTTTCTCACTCTCTCACTCTCTCTACTCGATACGACTTGATTACGACACGAATAACCACCCATTCACTCCCTCTGCCTTGATCCACGGACCGGGCCATTTTCCTTCCTCCTCCGCTCGACCGTTCAATACCGACTCCCACTGTCGACCTTTGCGCTTCAGCTTTTTCGAAACCTTCTCCAGCCGACCTGCCGAGCAACCCGAGCCCATCGTACCGCGCAGCACAACCACCAAATCATCATCAAAGCGTCCGACCGGAAGACCGATCGCGCCATCTCTCGACCTCTTCTCGACAGGATTTCGACCCGATTTCTTTCCTCCCAATCTTACGGTAGCTCTTCGATTATCGCGTCAACATCGACATGGTGTAGTGGTGGAAAACCCGCGAATACCCAAAAGAATCATCGCGCCGTCGTCTCTTCGATAGCAGCGCCCCCAATCATGACTTCCAAAGATCAGGCCGGTGGTGCCAACGCTCCGACCGGCGATGACGCTTTTGCGAAACCACGGTTTCCCGGGCGCTCCGACCGGCCAGGCCCGCCGAGTATCATCTCGTCGAGAATGACCGATATTGCATCCGACGATGAGGGGGAAGTTGCAGCGCAGACCTCTTCCGAGAATAACCCCCGAAGTAAATCAGCCATGGACTCCATCTCCCGGCCCGGAACCGCGAGGACGGGCACCACCGGACCCTGGGAAGGCCGCCGACGAGGTCCGCCTTCACGCATGAACTACATCACGAGTCTTCACGATAAGAGGCGGAGCACTGGCGCCGGTAGCACCGCCGGCTCCATCACCAGCCGGCCGCCGAGCTCTACAGGCCGCAGCCATGTGCCGTCTCTCACATCTTCGGCCTTCTTTCGACCCATGAGTTCCCAGAAGCTGCAGGCCCAGCGTGGCGGTTCTCGACCCGTGACTCGTCAACAGCCCACCTTGGAGGACACCGAGGCCGAACCCGGCCAGAGTGCCGCCGCGGCCGCTGCCGTCGCCAGCGGCGGCCCGAACGCTCGGCACAGCGTCATCTCCAACCCGGTTTCGAACCCCGTCGCCCGCCTCCAGCGCCAGCTCAGCGACGACGGCGAGATGCGCCCGCCCCCATCTCGTGGGACCGAGTACACCGAGCAGGGAACGTACGACCGAATCACTGCGAATACGAGTCCAACCCACGGACACTACGCCGCCGGCAGCATGTCCGAGAGCGTCACTCCGTTGCACCGAAACCAGCGTAACAGCCGGAACCTGAGCGTCAACGTTGAAAGAGGCTTCAAGGAACGGGGCAGCCAACCCAGCCCCGGCAAGTCTCCGCGATCCTTCCGCTCAAGCTTTCTTTTGCCGGGACGGAGCGACCAGGGCCAGAACAAGTCGAACCGGAGCCTGCCAGGCGGAGAAAAGCTGTCGTCAACCGCCTCGACCCCTCAGCACCCGAACGCCTCGTCTAGGGCTGCCGACAGGAATAATTTGAATAAGTCCAAGTCCAACCTCGGCTATGTTTTCCAGTATTTCGAGGGCAACACCGTTTTCTGCATAGGTGGTCGATTCCAGAACACCAAGCATAGGCCGGTCAATGTGGCCACCGGCCTATTCATCGTCATTCCGGCTCTCCTCTTCTTCATCTTCTCTGCGCCCTGGCTATGGAACAACATTAGCCCCGCCATTCCACTCATCTTCGGCTACTTGTTCTACATTTGCATCTCTTCCTTTCTCCATGCTTCCGTTTCCGACCCTGGCGTAAGTTGTAACTCTTGCCTTTAGTAACGCGACCGCTAACGATTCCTAGATTCTGCCTCGGAATCTTCACGTCTTTCCTCCCGCCGAACCGACCGACGATCCTCTCCGACTTGGCCCGCCGACTAACGACTGGACGCTGATCAAGTCGGCCGAGTCATCGACGGCTGCTATGGAGGTTCCGGTCAAGCATTGTAGAACATGTAACATCTGGCGACCTCCTCGGGCTCATCACTGCCGCCTCTGCGACAACTGCATCGAGACTCACGACCACCACTGCGTCTGGCTCAACAACTGCGTTGGACGACGCAACTACCGTTATTTCTTTGCCTTTGTGTCCTCGGCCACATTCCTCTCCCTTTATCTTTTTGCCGCCTCCCTTGGCCAGATCGTCGCCCACCAGAACCGGTCTGGCATTTCCTTTAGCAAATCCATTGACGAATTCCGCGTACCTTTTGCAATGGTCATCTACGGCTTGATCGCATTCCTCTACCCTGCTGCCCTTATGGGCTACCACATTTTCCTGATGGCGCGAGGCGAAACGACGAGAGAGTACATAAACTCCCACAAGTTCATCAAGAAGGAGCGCTTCCGGGCTTTTACTCAAGGAAGCATGCTCAAGAACTGGATTGTTGTTCTATGCCGGCCTAGGCCCCCTACGTACTACCAATTCAAGAAGAGGTATAGCGTCGGGGACCAGCGTCTGGGCACCTTCCGCGACCAGCCCAAGCACGAGGCCCAGGGCATGGAGATGCAGAACGTCAGGCCATCGACAGGCTTCCAAGGGCCTGTATCTTTACGCAACGAAGCAGTCACATCCACGACATAGTTACCTCATTTCCTTGCTTGTTTTTTCCTCGCGTGGCGTTGTCTATGGGAGCGATCACGCGTACACCGAACCCTTGATACCTGTAATGTATGTTTTCTATTATACCCGGCTTTACCAATCAAAGCAGGTAAACAGACATATGCCCCGGGCTTCCTTTTCTTTTGATACGGAGAAGGAGAAGCTGGAATTGATTCAACGGGGCAAAGTGTTTTATGAATCGAAGCTTGTATATAAACATGCAGCAAGCATACATCGTTGCGCTTGCGGTTAAATGCCAGTTGTTACAGTGACACCGACTGATTTCGCAACGTGAAAGCTTTTCTCCTCGGTGTACCGCTTGCTATCTGTTTGCTGCTAGCAATCAAAAGCCAGATGCTAAAACATGCTTTCAGATCACTTGCTCAAACCAGGCAGAGAGTCGTGAATCATTCGCTGGTGATACCCGCAGCGAACACTATAAAACGCTACTCATGGCTGACAAGAGCTCGTCTACAAAAAAGGGCAGACCAGGCCCAAGGCAACTGTTACAAAACAGCGACGCCAAACCACGTTCGAACACAGTCGCAGCAACGGGACAGACAGAGAGACAGAGAGAGAGGCAAACGCACAATGGCATACGTCTTCGACGGCTCCTCGGAAGCCAACTCGGCCCGGAACAGCGCCCGAGACCGGGGACAGGGTCCGGCAGGGAGTCGGCAGAGGCGCAGGGAGCAAAGCGGGCATATCGGTGGCGGGGGCGGGGGCGGGTCCGAAGGGGTGTACTTTGGCACCGGCCGCTTTTACGAGGAGAACCTCCGAAACGAGCAGCAGCAGCAGCAACGGCAGCGGGAGCGGGAGGACCAGCAGACGCCGTGGTATTGGTCTTCTGGCGGCACCTCGGGCGGCGGGCTGAACGGGTCGCGGTTCTCGGCTGGCGCGGTCCGGTCCGAGGAAGAATGGGAACGGCTGGTTATGGAGGTTTTGAGAAGGGCGGGGGATAGGAGCCGGCAGGAGAGGGGCGGCAGCGGGGCTGGGGGCTTTGGGACAGGGGGTGGATCCGGATCGCAGGGCCTCGGAGCCGGCGAGGAGAGCCGCTTTGAGGATCTATTTGGCGGCGTCTTCGGCACCACCGGAGGCGGTGCCCGCGGGGACGGCGGAGGGGCAGGGATGTTCGGGGCTGGTGCCGGGGGTCCCCGGAGCTTCGGGTTCTTTGGCGGCGGCGGCGGCGGCGCCGGTGGAGGTACGAGCTTCGAAGGAGTATTCGGCTCACCGGGTCAACTGTCCGGCAGAACAGAATACGACGCCGGCACCGGCTTCGGCTTCGAGGACCAGGGGGATTTCCGACACGGAGGGGCTGGTATGACATGGGCCGAGTTCACGGAGCTTTTCCGGCATTGGTACGCCAGCGGGGCCACATCTGCTGATTTGTTTGATAGCTGGCATACGGACTGGTAAAGGAGTTGCCGGGGACTTTTGCAGGCCAGAGAGCACTTGCACAGTTGGAAAATAGACTTGGCCACCTCGTTTTCCGAGCACGACACAGACGTGTTTGTAGTTACCTAGCGGCAGATTTGAATTCATACCCAATATGAAATCAAAGCTGGAACGGCTGAGAGTGTTGGCCACGGATCCCCTTTCCACCCTACTTTCTCTCCCATGACCGGTTGCTCAGTCTTTTTTGTAGCCGCAGCCTTCTCATAACCCAATCGGGGAGGGGGTTCATGCTGACAACCCGCCGAAGGGCACCCGGCGCCACGGAAACCAGGGCGGTGGCTCGAGTTTGGATTGGGCATTGATGCGTCGTGCTTGGTCTCTGTGAAGTCTTTTTGTTCTGGGCCAATGAGATGTGCAGGCACATCTGCCTGATGCGGCGTGGAAACCAGCCTCAACTTGCACATTCGCGAGGGCTGGGCGAAATGCCCCAACCCGGGCGATATTTGAAGCCCTTACTTATCCTGATCATTCCCATACTCATCATTTGGTTTCCTTTACCCAAGTCACCCAGCGCAGCTTCATTCAACCATGGATATCTCGCACGACATCAGCGTGGTCGGCATACCTCTTATCACAAGGAAGCCCTACGCCACAGACGATGTCTGGAATTGCCACCGATCGATCATCACGAGGCTCTATCGGGAGGAGAACAAATCTTTGAAGCAAGTGAAGCGAATTATGGAATACGACTACAACCTGTTCGCCACGTAAGTCTCGTCCCCCTGCTTGTCACATGGGTGCTCCGGTGGTTAATAACACGGCAAGCGAGAGAATGTTCAAGACCCGGATCAAGAGCTGGGGGCTCGACAAGAAGCTCAAAGAGGTCGAGGTCTTGCGCATACTCCAGCTCAAGAGAGAACGGGACGCGGTAGGGAAGAAGTCGAGGTTTTCCATCCGTGATCAGGAAGTCGACTGGGAAAGGCTGGAGCACTACTTGAGCCGGCGCCCCGACTTACGCAACAAGTCGCGCGACTTTGCTCGAGATCCGATCACTGCTCGCCTTGACATCGTTTGCCGAACGCCGTCGCCGGGCCCTTGCATATATGCTCTCCTGGACGGGCCTCCGGAGGTGCGGCTGCCGGATGAAACACTGCGCATTTTCAGAAACTACGTCCAGGGTGCATGGGAGAGTGTGTGGACGTTGCAGGGAAACGATTTGTACGGTTGCCACCGAGAATACGGTCGCGGCCGTGTCAACAAGATGTACGTCGACCTGAGCAGCGCAAGTACGCTCCTGAAGCGGAACAAGGTACAGGCCGCGTTCCGCATCATCAATCAGAGCCTCGACTCCCTGGGGCGCGTGATAAAAGACCAGGACCCGGAGATCTTCTACATGTTATCCTACCGCACTTTGCAGCTGGACGACGAGGTCGCCAAGCCCCTGATCATCTTCATTTCCGAGATGCACACGGCGGTGCTGGGGCCGCGGCACCCTCTCAGCCTCGTGTGGGACAGGTTCAGGCATATATCGTGGGAGTGCCGCGCGAGGACCATCAGCATGATAGCCTTCGAGAGCGCGCAGTTTCTCGAGACGCGCTTGGGGATCCTGAACAGAGCCGTCCGCTCGGCCATCATCCCATTAACCAATATTCTTTACAGGCTAGGCGAGAGGGACGGGAGAGAATTTCGCATGGTTCTGTCCAAGTATGCTACAGCCGCCGAAGCATACTTTGCAGAAGGAAACACGTTGAGGTCCTGCAAATGTCTCCTTGCGATGGCCAGGGTCCAATCGAAGGTGCGGCAATACAGGCCAGCCAGGGACGCGCTGGCCCGGGTTTACTCTCTGGTCCAAAACAGCGATAGGGGCCCCGGCAGCCTTTGGCTCGTGACGGAGTTTCGCTACTACGAACTCATGGGGAGTCTGCTCTACAAGTGCAGCCCCGGGCGGATTGCCGAGTCTATCAAGTACGAGTACAAAGCATACAGGCATGCGGAGGAGCACTTCCAGCCAGGGAATATTCTCACGTTGAGTGCCCTTCGGAACCTCATCTATCGTTGCCGCCAGGCTGGGCGTGAAGAGGATGCCGACCGATGGTGTGAGGCTCTGCTTGCAAAGATGGGTGAGGCTGAAGACTTATAGGCTGAAAGAGAACATGATAGCCATGAACTGTTGATATATTGATTGAGCTGAAGAAAGTAGTTCACTGCCTGCTACGATACCGATGCACCTAAGACAAAGAGCAATGTGCTCGCAGAAGGAATACGACTCAAGCCTACACTTAATGCAAATTCCCTATCTAAACCAGACTTGGTGGAACGGATCCTGAAACTGGTTTTCGAAAACCAGGCTAGCTAGGCCCATTGGAGTTGAAGAACATTGCATCAGGGGTTAGTAGGCTATCCCAGTGTCCGGGCATAGACTGGGTTCCTGCAGCAAAGACCCAGTCAAGGTCGAGCCGCATATCCAAGTCAATGCCTTCATGATCGCATTTTCTCCCAGTAGAGCTGGAGAGATGCTCTGGAAATCGTCGACACTTCTCGTACCAACTGGGATGTCTGCCCGAGCTCGCTTCCTATACGTCTGCCCGCCCTGCTGCACGGCGTCACGAGATGGCATTGTATTTCGAGCGACTTGACTCAGACGACGAGAACGATGCTCCCACTTCCGCTGCAGGATGATCAGAAAGTCCCGCGCTCGCTTGGCGCACTCCCACGACGGCGAGAGCTCCTCCAGAGCGCGGAAGCAGACGCTCAGGTGCGTCGTGGTCTATGCCGTCTTCTTTCTTCTACGACGAGACATGGAAGCGAAGACCAAGATGATTGCTGCCGAGAAGATCATGGCCACGCCTTGGATGTTGACCCTCCTCAGGGTGTGTAGTCGCTCGTAAGTTTGTACCAATTTCGCCATTGCCGTGGCGGACTCGATGCACATGCGCTGTGCGTGCACGTAGCTCGGGCCCTGGGGTGGCTGGGGTTGGATGTAGTTCGATGACATCCACGGCCTATGGCAGTGTATCACGTTCTGATAGTACTGCATACTGTGGAAGAATATCAGCAAAGACAACAAGGCCGGGCTATTAGCTGCTGCGATAACTCACTGTAGCAAAAGAACGTGTGGAAGATACACCCCCCTGGTGTCCTCCGGGTCAACCTGGAGAGTGTCGGGCAGAGACTCCTTCCAGTCAAACAACCTTGATGCGAGCCTTTCGTTGTATGCTTGCAGAATGTTCCGTGGTATCTTGGAGTTGCCGTATCTGTTAGGGAACTCGTTAGTAATCTGGATAGAGCGGACAGTCACCTAGAGCAAGCTTACAACGTGTGACCCAAAGGAGCTACGATTTCACACAGATTTATCTTACAAAGGCTGAAGTCTTCCGGATGATCGTCAAGAGGTTCCGAGAAGCTGCTGTTGTTTCGAACAGAAGGGTAGGGGGCCCATTGTGTGACTCGTCTCTTTGACGAGTCTTTTTTTGGCTTCTGTACAGTGATGTCGTTCATGCTGATACGAAAAGGTCGACCCCTATGAAACCCCAAAGCTCTGAAAGTCATACTCGTTAGGAAAGTTTCTCTATAGTGTCGGAATGGCCGGCCTACTGATCCATGGTGTATGCCCCCCAGAAGACGGCACGTCGAAGCTCGGCCTCAGAAGGTGTCATGAGGCCTTTTGTGACGTATGCCGTCATGTCCTTATGCAGTGCGAGATCGAAGGCAAGCCTAATCGCCATTCCTGAAACAAAACAGAGTCAATAACCAAGTGACAAGCTGGTGGAATTGCAAGGCAGTACCGCTGTACAGCCATCCACGGGACTCTCTGTTGGATCCGATCTCGTGGCTGCTTAGGACAACCATGGCTTGAACAGTTGACACCGAAGGTGAGTCTAGCTCGATTTCCAATAGAGCCTTGGCTCTTGCGGCAAAGAACTCGGGAAGCGTCTTTGGGAAAGTCACAAAGCTCGGATGGTATCGGGATTCGAAAGCAGCACCCAGAGAGCACCTGGCAAAAGAATCAGCAACGTCCTCTAATGCTGATGCGAGAGGGCCTCTCCGACGTTGAGACGAACATTGCGTTCCTAAGCGCCTCGGAATAATATGGCGTTTCTTCCTCTCGTCTAAACCAGTCATACTTTGCTTCTTCATACACAGCTCGATCAACGACGTGGGAAAGGGGATCTTGCCACGCAAAGTAAAGACCAGCGAGGTGCTCCTCGAGGTCCAGTGGCACCGGCATGCCGAGCCCCATATTGTCGAGGAGTTCTTGGCCGTCGTGACGCACGGTGCGGTCGATGAAGAGAGCATCCGACCCGGCAGGCAGATCGACGAGACTAAAGTTTGACGTTGGGCCGAAATAAGATATCTGACCATTGGGGCCTATGCGAAGGGAGCCCAGGCGGCCTGAAATCTGGTTTACGAGATCCTCCTCGGTGGACCCCGAGGCGGCATCGTCGTCGTCTTTATCGCTCAGTGAAGCCCTTTCCGAATAGGCGCTCAAACGAGGATGGCTTGGGTACCGTACGCTGCCCACGCTCACCCCGGATGTGCAGTAGTCGTCGTGCTCGGCAGGACTCCACTCCCAATCTGCGATGGTTTGTGCTGTGCTGCTCTGTACTGGACCCTGAGCTTGCGGAACTTGTGCGTCTCTGTGCCTGGCCGGACTAAAGGCACCTGTGCTGAAAGGGAAAGACAACTCTGCGGGTAGCTGATCTGGTGGTGCTACCTGATCGGAAGTCGGCGGCCGGGGTGCCGCTGGTTGCGTTTCCAGAGACAACGCCGGGTCGACGGGCAGTGCCTTATTCTGCTCCGGAGTCGCTTGAGCTATGGAGAGACCTAGAGTGTCCAAAATCCGGGTGAGGGCTTTGGCTTCTTCCCCAGGCATCTGTGGGGGTTCAAGGCCATTTTCGTCGATAAACTGAGACAATTGGCCGACTCTGCTTGAAAGCAGTTCAATAGCGACGCGAAGGGACAACCTGCAAGAGGTCAGCCTCGAGTCTCCAATATTAGAAGCCGGAGAAGGGGAGCTGACTTGCGCTTGTCCTCTCCAGTCTGATAGTGACAGTCTCGGTGCTTGTCTCTGCAGTTGGAGCAGCACGGGGTGGTGTTGTCACACTGCGGAAAGTCGATCAGCACAACACGGGGCCGGGGTTCGGGGCGGCGACGGCGTGCACCTTGATTTTTCTCTCTCGACAGGGGATACAAGCCGTAGTGACATGTCTTCTCTTGTTGTTGGGTTTCGATGTCAGGGGCATGGCGTCCGAGTGTTCTTGGAATTCGTGGCCGACAGTCGTCAAGGGGGTGGAGGATGATGAAGTTGGCTAGAGTTTGATCTGAGAGTGACGATAGCGGAGGGGGTTTTGGCTTGGGGGTCCAGTCAGCGGCGTCCAGTGTGCTTTGCTCCGTCTATACAGATCTTCGCAGCGCTGGACGCCGAAAGTGCAGGCTTGCGCTGGCATCCCTAGGTACTGTACTACAAGGGGCTTGCTGGACGCTAAACTTACCTACCACAGGGCACTTGTTAGTCACTAATTTTTGCCTATGCCTTCGGATAGCGGCAGTAAACTTTGATCTATCTAACTAACAAGATGGCGAGGCTCGTTCAAACGGACAAGAGTTTTGTTGATGAGGATAGATACGCGGCATGGAATGACACTATGTGGCCAGGTTCATGATATGCTGCTCTGTAAGTATTCCGAAAACTAGGGCTCGTGCATGGGCAGGTCTAGAATCCAGAAGTGATCATTCGAAGACTTGGAAATCGCGGAGATGCTCTAATGGCGCATCGTCATAATGCGGGGGCCACCTTGCTGGAGTTCTTTCAATGTCTGAATCTGTTGGGAATGTTGGAATATGTTAGGTGATCCTGTTAGTAGATCCGGAATCGGGATCCGAAATGACATGAGATCCCAGCCGCTCGTGGGATCCCATGAGAGGCTCGGAATCCATATCCCGAAATCTCCACAGGCCGGACAGGATGCCTGGATTCAGGTCTGCATACGTAGTAGGGTCTTCGCCCCTAAAACGTTAAGAGACAGCGACAGTCATCCCGTCACCGAAATGAGCTCTTTAATCAAGATTTCAGTTCCAATTGGGCACCCAGAGCTGGTGGACGACCGCCGCGGCATAACCGTCGCAACGTGCAATCCTGTGCAATCCCGAGTGGACCGCCCGAGAACCGGCCCCATACGGAGCCGAATCAGGCAATCTTGACCGGCAAAAGGAATATCAGTTGGCATATCGACTTCGTTCGATGATACCCTCTTCAGAGACGGCCACCCGGGACTACTTGCAACGGAAACATTGAAGCTAGGCAGATTCTAAACGGACCCTCATCGGATCATCCCTACGACGTTCTCTGTAAGCCGGAATTACGTCTCATCTTTGCAGATTGTGGAGAGCGCCAACCCCCCAAATATATGCGTATAAAATACCCCGCGCTTTCACTCGAAACCCCAATCTCATCGAATTCGTGGGCGCCAACTATCGGTGACCATTCTCGAGATTCTCCACGCCTGGTAAACAGGCAACATGTCCTTCGAAAACACGGAAAAGAGTCCCTTACCCGCACGGCTGTTCGCCGCCTCCGAAGCCTCAGCCGTAGAAAAATTCGCAGCAAGTTGCTCCCAAGAAGCAAAGCTTGACGATTATCCACTCGCGGCATCAATCGAGAAGAATGTGCCAATCTACGATTTACACGCCTATTCCATCTTAACAGAAGCCCAACGGGGTGCTCTTCAAGACGGATGGTGTCGGGTTCTAATTTCGGGCCCAGGCGTTTTCGTCATCAAAGTGCTCTACCGTGACAGGGCGCTCATTGAGGCAGTCAACGCAGCCTTTGCCTCTGTCATCGAAGCTGAGAGAAAATCAGGAACTGCAAAAGGCGACCATTTCGCCAGCGCCGGCAGAAACGACCGTATCTGGAACTCCTTCAGCAAGCATGCCCTTGCAGATCGGCGACGGGCTGTTCTTCAACCCGGCGATTTTCCACGCTGCCGGCAGAACCGAGTCAACTGATGTATATCGTATGGCGAACTTGCTGCAGATCAGCAGTCCCTTCGGCAAACCAACGAAGTCGGTTGATACTGTGCCACTTGTGGAGAAGACCTGGGATCATTTGGTGAGGCTGTATGAAGCCCAGGGTCTGAGTGATGAAGTGAAAGCTTTCTTGGCGGCTTTAGCGGAAGGCTGGCTACCCCTTTCCCACCGACCTGAACAACGATCCGCCGCGGAACCAAGGAATGACCCCGGAGTCACAGCAGGACAACGTGACCAAAAGTTTGGTGCAGAAGCGAAGCAAACAAGAAGCTGTGGAAGCTCTCAAGGAGTTTGTCACTAGCTCGTCGGCGTAGACAGGGCAACACGGCCATAAGCCCATCGGAACGTCTCCCCTCGTCTCACCTCGACTTTCCGTTTATGTGTTGTTACTGAAACCCAGTCTTATGAGTCCGTAAGTCTCCGAACCTGTCATAACTACTGGTTCGCATGTGCTCTTACACCGCTTATACCTTGTCCTGCTTTTGGTTTCTGGGGTCTCAGCCCACCATACGCGAATCGCTTCTAAATGGCCGAAAAGCCGCCGTGATCAGATTTCCAGCTTCAAGAGCCAATCAGTATGAGTGGCGCGGGTCCAGTAAGCCTCGTACGAACTGCTTAGAAACCTGCCCAAGTCCGACAAGAAACGTCATCAAAAAGCTGTCAGCCGTGTAAGATATTGGAAGCGACTAGCATCGTATAAGCCACGAAACGTGCACCCAGAATAGATGCAATGGCTTGCCCGTTCTCTCACTAGCCCGACTCGGGCCGTTTCTGCTTACCCGAGGGAGACTTAGAGCGACCGCTAGATTCTCAGGCAACAGCCGTTCAAACACCTCTTTCAATATCCTTCAGTGTGACATCGTTGCCTAGCCTATGCGTGACCCTCAACTTTATGTGTGCCCGTACGTGTATCGGTCTTCGTCAAACAGAACTTTCGTCGGTTGATTCTGCCCGAATTCGGTCCAGTCGGAACCGGTACCGGTGAGCATCTGCATTTTTCAGCTCACTGGGGCTACTAGCGTGAACCGGAACCAAGCGAGAGCAACCGTTGGCAGTGACATCACTAATGAGACCATTCTTCCTTCTAGTCTGGATACGAGGTTTGCGCGGGGGACCACACGGTAATACACCGCCCGGTGATTCGAAGGATCAGCATGGAAACATGGGGATCTTCCAAGCCCACATCCCACGTCTTGTCGCTTGTCTTGCCGACGTCGCGATGTTGCACCTTAAGCTTTCTAGGGATGAAGATCGTTGTATATAGTGGGAAGAGATCCCCACTCTGTAAGGTCATACCCGAGCTCTTAAGGATCGTAACAACCCGCATTCGCTACAACAGTTCAACCAATCAATTCCAGCACCGCAAACATCTCGAGGTTCCACAGAAACATTCCACCATCGCGTCTTTTAAAAAGCATTCTTGCCCGCACTTCCGAGCCGATTGATTTTCTTGCGATCCTTGCAACGCACACCGCAGTCCAAACGTTCCCAACAAAGCAACAATCTGATACCCAGAACTCGCCAATATGCACGTTACTCACTTCATTGCCATCATCTCCGCCGTTGTCTCTGGTACCTCGGCCGCCGCTGTTAACTTCCGACGGGGCGCAACCACAAACGCGGCCGCCCTCGAACGCCGTGATGCCAACAACACCTACTCAACATCAAACATTTCATGGACTGCAGAGAACTATATTTGGGGCTGCTCACCCGGCGGCTGCAGCTCGCGCTTCAACATTAGCGCCCCTGAGGGCTACACCTCCGGCGCTCCCAGCTTCAATGTCGTCTGCAACCCTATCTACATCCAGCAGGGTTGGGTGCCCTGCCGCAACCCTGACAACAGCCCTATTTCCAATGATTCCCAGGTCTTCTCCATATGGACTGCAGGCGCGGATCGTGAGCGCCAGTATCTCGGTGTCTCGCACATTTATAAGCGTCTTGAAGACGGTCTGACTTGGAACTCTACCGCCGGCACCGACTTTCTTCCTGTTATGAACATGAGCATCATCTTCCCAGTCAACACCATCACCGCTGTCGAAGCTTCGAAGAATACGAGTGCTGTGACGAACGCGTAGATGACTTGAAATTGGGGTTCTGCAACATTTAGCAAGGCGTTGGTTCAGATGCATGTTTATTTCTTGGTGTAGATAGTCCTAGCCTAATGTATAATTTCCTTCTTTCAAGCCCGCAATAAGTCTCTATGTCTAGTCAATTGCAAACACTTCGCCTCCAAATCGACTCGGAATATACGTGATGCTCTCGACCAACTTCGCTTGGAGAGTTGAACGAGCCCTGGAAAGAAACCGCAGATGCTATACTATACGGCAATTTCGTTCGGGTTGGCAGTATTATCAAGCGATAAACCAGCCTCGACAAGGATGACTAACTAGGTTAGTTGTGCACGTGAATACATACATTCGGGTACGGATATAGATTGGGAGTGAGAGTATAGCCTGGCAGAATAAAGCGGGGGAAAAACATTGTTTTATTTGCATCTCCTACAATTACTGTGCTAACGTATCAATAGCATACGATCCAAAGTGATAGTCTTTAGACCGAGTTTTCAGTTCAAAGGCTGATCAAGTCACAGCTCTCAATAAAGTGCAGCCTTACTACGAATCTGGGATGTGTCTGTGATTGTATATGAGGCCATCTTACACGACCAAGTCCGCGGCGATGCGAAAAGTGATTATAAGAATCGTATCTGATATAAACTTGAATTCTCATCCTGATGTTAGATTGACAGCGGGAAAGCTGACATGTGAGTCTTCGTGTGCACTAGGTATACCAAATTCGGTATGCTCACAAGCGGAATATTTGCATTATAACAATGCCAGTGAAAACATCATCCTGAAAACACGGCTGTGGCTTCACAGGAATGATCAAAATCACAAAGCATATAAATGACACTCGGCGGATGATAGTTACCTAGGGGAGAACCTCCAGACGTGATATGTAATTATCGGGAACCATATTTAGTGGATCGCGCGCCCTTCCAGATACATATCCCCGAACCAACTACACCCGGTTATAAAGCCGGCAGGCCGACGCAATCCGCCACCGTTGACTCACCCAACCTATTACCATATTGGACGTTCAACCTTTCAACTATTCAGGGAACAAACAAACTTTCCACAACGGACACCGCCTGCCACTCCCAAGATGTATCTCCGCGCAGACCACGCAGAAAACAGCATCCCAGCTCTTCGCCAGCTCATCAAGGACTATCCCCTCGGCGTCCTGACAACGGCCATCAACTCTGCTTCCCAACCTTTCATTCAATCCAGCCACATCCCCTGGGTTCTGGACGTGCAGGACGAGTCCAGCGAGACTGAGCTCGGCGTCCTGAGGGGACATTTGGCACGGGCGAACCCCCAGAGCAAGACGATTATCGAGTCATTGTCGGCCGACAGCCGAGCCGCATCCGGTAATAACGTCCTTGATCAGGAAGTACTGGTTCTCTTCACGGCGCCGACGCACCACTACGTAACGCCCAAGTTCTACACCGAGACCAAGCCGACCACGGGCAAGGTCGTGCCGACCTGGAACTACGCCGCCGTGCAGGCATATGGGCGCGCCAAGATTTACTACGAGCCCAAGTCGGAGGAGACTTCCGCCTTCTTGACCCGTCAAATCCACGATCTCTCGCAGCATGGAGAGACGTCGGTCATGGGATACACGGGCAAAGGCGGCCGTCCTGGACCGTGGGAAGTGGCGGATGCCCCCGAGCGATACATTGAGCTTATGAAGATGGCAATCATCGGTATAGAAATTACCATAGACAGACTGCAGGGAAAGTTCAAGATGAGCCAGGAGTCGGGCGAGGGAGACCGCGAGGGGATTATTCAAGGATTCAAGGCACTGGGGTCCGAGGTGGGCAGTAATATGTCTGACCTAGTTAAGGAGCGTGCCGAGCTCAAGAAGAAGTTCAAGCAATAAACCTATGTGGTCGCTCCGGACTTATACAGGTTGTTTGATTACCAGACATTTCCAGGTCGTCCCGCCCGGCGCCGGCCTACAACCAGACCCCGTCTGGTCCGGCCCCCTCACAGAGAGCACAGCGGCAACCCGCGAGGTCTTCCGCTATGCACCGACACGTTGTCATCGACTCCTTCGACAACGCCTCCAATTATATGAGTGTTTCTGAGAGCACTACCATAGGACCTGCGGCGAGGCCAACGTTGAGCAAAATGAGTGCTATAGTGGGTTGGCTAGTTCAGCAGCGACCAGTACGTCTGATTGAGGTCGCCGAGTACCTAGACTAGATGGCCTATGAAAGCCACAGTATCCAGTGTAGTGAAAAGGCCTCTCCGACCATAGTCCTCAACTTTCCCCTTTGTTTTTCTGCGCCCAACTATCATTTTTCTTGTGTTGCTGCCAGGGTCTGGAAGGCGACTTGTGCCAACTTGACCGCCAGTAAGAGAGGTATGTTGGCCCGTCCCGTTGAACATGACATAAAAGAGCTTGGAATTAATGCCGATTGTTTGCAATTAGTGACTAAAGTAACCCGCTTGCTATTCGGGCCTGATTGAAGTGTGCCCGGAAACTATATGCGGAAAATGCTTGTATTATGGAATCTCTTCATCAAAAAGCAACAACCATCACCCGTGGTATCGAACGCCAAGTATTTCCATCCAGTCATTACAAATACAGGCCCTCACTCATACCTCAAAGGGCGTAGTTCTCGGTATGTAGATAAATCTCCTCCAACAGGTCGTCGCCCCAAATCGCCGCTTGCAGGCCCGCGACTGTATTCGCGACGCCAACACGCATGGCGGGGGGTCCGCACACAAACACGGCCGTGCGACGGCCGAGGATGCCTCTTCCGTCGGCGCCTCCAGTCGCCCACTCCTTGAGCATGTAACCAAGGTCTGGTCGGCCATATTCAACCGACCAACCGCCGTCAATCTGATGCGGTACAGGGAAAGCGAAGCGCATCAGGCTTTTTTGGAATTCGGTTGGGGTCTCGGGGAAGCCAAAGTCGAAGCCTGAGGGCGGGCCAAATGTGCTGGTCGGCCGAAGTTGGCCGGCTCCAGGGAGGTTGGTAGTCCTCAAATGCGCCAATTCAGGTGGTCGCACCGGGACATCCGAGTTCCGCGGTATAGTTTCGGACACCTTCCGAGGCGATGCCGGGGCATAGTTGAAATGTGGCACCTCGCCTTTGGTGTTGATCGGGGGGAAGTGGAACTCGCGCTTCTTCGCGTCTCTGTCCTCATCGTCATCTTGCTCACGGCCCTCGAGCTTCCGCAATGACTGCTCTTGCTCTGAGTACCGGTTCGAGGGGGGTGGCCCCGGAGGAGGGGGAGGGTATTGATGAGGCTGGAGATACTTTTGCTGTGGCAGCGCCGTGATCCTATCCTCTTGCTCGGCGCGCAGCTCTTGCTCGCGGTCTGGGTCGCCTTGTGCCACAGACTGAATCAAAGCAGAGTTGCGCTTCGAAGCGATGCCTGCAACGAAACCATCCAGCTTGTCATGAAAAAGATGACTCAAAGCTCGAGGGGCGGCGCGATCTGCACCTTCTATTACCATGCCCCGGTTCCGGACGGCTGAAGTAACGAAGAACTTGCAAGTGACACTTTCTGGAGGTGCAGACTCGCGGCAAATCCGGAGCTCCTCGCGGAACCAATCCATAGACTCGAGTCTCTTTAGAGCCCAGACCACGACCACCTTCCTTGTGATGGCCTTTCCATCACGCATACGCTTGATTAGGTTAAGTAATTGCGACATCAAGGCTGTGATGCCGCTTCCGCCTGCAATCAGAATGCAAGTGTCAAAGGCGGCAAGGTCTCTGCGCATGCCTCCATATGGTCCATCCAAAAAGGCACGGTAGGTGTGGAATGGCCCCCTCTCGATGGCCATGTCGAGGACCTTACGGGTGAAACCACCGTAAGGTTTGAAGACCAAGATACAGTCTCGGTATTGCTCGCCATATTCCGAAGGAAAATCTTCACTACAGAGCGATGAGATGGTAAAAGGGTGGTTGTCGAAGAACGAGACGCCTGGCATGCGCAGGTAGACATATTGGCCAGGCCTCCACCGCATCTGAGTTGGGATGGTGATCTTGATGGCGTTTTCGGCAAGGAGACTGATGGCGGCTTCGTCACCAACCATGAAACTTAAACGCCACGGCCTCGTCCAGTTAAGGTTAAGCAGACGGATAAGGTAGCAGAGCACCCAAATGCCAACCGTTGCCCAGAGATAGTCCCAAGACGCTAGATAGTTCTTGGTGTGCCAGAACAAGAGCCCGACATAGGCCATGCCAACGGGCACATGTAGCATGACAAAGAGCTCGTAAGCGATGCGGCGGATGAACGGCAGAGATGCGACACAAAGCCAAACAAGCGGGACAAGACATGCAATGCCAGTGCCGTAGATGACGCCGCTTCCGCCGGCGAAAAGACGCGAGAAGACGTCCATGCCACCGTCGTCCCAGACCGGCTGAACGTAGAAAGGAATCGTGTGGACCAGAGACAAGAAAAGGCAAAGATAGCCCGCCCATCGATGAAAGACGTTGAGACGCTCTGGTCCGATACCGATGAGAAAAGACAAGATGTTCGCCTTCATGCTCGTCACAATGATCCAGGGGGTAAGGGCAACAGCAATCATGCCGGCTCGGATAGCGACGGGCGGGGATCCGAACTGAATGCTCTGCCAATAAAGTGGTTGTTGAAGGAAGCAGTAGAGTGTCACAAAGGCGAAGGCGACGAGACCGCAAGTTATGACAGCCAGCGAGGAGAATGTGAATCGGTGGCTGCCCCAAACGAAGTCAGGGATGGGTCGGTAAAAGACCCATCGGAAGAGGGCCAGTGTGTCATTGACGAAGCCAACGGAGGAGAAGTGAGCTCTGGGCTTAAACTGCTTCTCTCCGAGCCCTTCGGAGTCGGGGAAGAAATGTTGTGCCTGTCCAGTGTGTACCGCGTGGGCGTAATCGGGGTCGGTGTTGTATAAGTTGGCATAATATTCCTCCACTTCTTGCTTGTAGATGGCTTGCCGGATCTTGTCCTGCCAAAAATGCCAGAATCGCATGAAGAAGACTGTTCCCATGAGAGCCAGAGCGAAGTAGGTCCATCCCAATCCATACTTGCCAGACTTGGCCCACGGATCCACAGTCAAGGCCTCTATCAAGCCAGGCGGGCTGTCGGGCTTGGGAGTGATGGCGATGCGCTTGGCCAGTTGTGCTGCCGTCCTGCTGGCAGCGTCTGCCATGTCGCGGATACGAGTGGCCATGGTTACGAAGAACTGAAGGTCGAGTCAAGCTGCACAATGAAGCGACTGCGCGCAGAGAGTCGTATGTTATGTCGACATACGGAGCGGGTTGCGATGTGTTGATTGTGAAGCGCGGTAGATGTCATGTAGTTGTAGCGCTTCGTCGGCCGCTTGATCTGACTATGGGAGCTGGGTCCACGGTTGAATTGGGTTGCTTTGTGGAGATGTCCTCGATAGCAACGGGATAAGCAAAGTTTAAAGGAATGCCAGATCCCTCCGAGGCGGGGCCGCGAGCAGGACAGGCAGGCGATGCTACGATGGTGTAACGAGAGACGGGGCAACAAGATGGAGAGGCGCGTGCCAATCCGCGGGCTCGAGGTGACCCAAGGGGATATATGGATGTAAGATCGGGGACGCTCCGAAGTGGAGAGGTCCTAGTGGCTCGATCCTAGAGGGGTGTGGTCTGCGTGATAAGCAGAGATGTCGACAGTTCCGTTACACTGCTGCTGACAGGTTCGGTCGAGACGGGCATTCAAGCAGTGGTGTGGTAGCACTTGGGGGTGTATAGAATGGGTAATAAGGCGGCGAATATGCCATGTGAAGGGGTCAACTGGCTGGGGCCGCTCTGGGGTCGAGCAATCAAAGGCTAGGAGAGGGACGAGGGACTTCTTTGGTTCGGATGGCAGAATGTGAAGTGCAACAGGCCCAGCGGCTGACCGTACTTTAATATTGGCTGGCCACGATTCTGGCCGTTCCCCGCCGGGGGATGTGACATAGCGCAGGCTGATGCGCAGGCGCTAGAGGTGTGGGTGCCATGCAGGAGGACTCTGCACGCTGCAAGCTCTTGGGCAAAGGTACCGTTGTGTGCTCGGCAGACCGCCAGCGAAGATGGCGGCCAGGGATCAAAAGCGGGATGGATGCGTTGGTTCCGGCACCATGTAGTGCGATCAGCGGAAGACAAGCTAGGCGGAGCGCTTGTCAACGTTGATGTTGTTTGGGCACTCAAGATTCGCTCGTGGTGTCCTTCTGGCAGCCGGACAACGGCAAAAACGGCACAAGATAACGTCAGTCGATGAAGCCTGTGTATCCGGAGTTGTCGGTCGAGCAAGTGTGATTGCGGGCGCGACCTCACACAGCCCAGCCCGGATGTTGACGTTGCTCATGAACCCTGTTCGTGCTTGGGCATCCTCTGCAAGCTGGTTTGTTGGTGCGATCATGCGAGCAAATGACAAGAAAGGACCAGGATGGTTTTCCAGTGCCTGTTGTGCCAACTGTCATTGGAGAAACGTGGGATTGATGGGAGAAGGGGAGGATAACCCGAAATGGGACCATTCCCATGGACCTGACCGCTGATGGAACCATCATTATGGAATTGACCAACAACTGGCAAAGATCACAGAGGAGCTGCAAGGCGAGGCCCTGCAGAAGCTGCGTGGGCCGGCACAAAATGGCGGACAGGTGCATATTGGGGGCGGGTGATTTCCTTGGTTTGGGTGGTGGCGGTCGAATGGTAGCGGGCGACGTTGATGTGACTGGCGGGAGATGTGGTTGACAGTCAGGCAATCAATGGTCGACTGATCGTAGACTGTAACTGGTGAAGAGGGAATAGGTGGGCAAATCTGGGTGGGCTTAGGTGGTCGACGAAGGGGGAGGGAACCCCTGGCGGGGAAGTGTGATTCGCAGTTTTCGACAAGGGAAAGTCCCAGTGGGGTTGCCTCCCTGTTGGTCCCTGGTAATGACGGGCGGTAATTTGAGCTCTTCCATTGGCTGGAAGCATCAGTTGATACCCCACTATAAGCGTCTGTGCGTCCAGGTCCGCTCGCGCTAGCAACCTTAACGATACGTACCGTGTCAGACTACCTCACTAGGACCAGCCACCCGCCGCCCGCTGCTTCCTCTGTTGGCAGTTGCAGGAAAGTCCAGGCAGGAGCTCTTTCTGAAGCTTTTCGCCGCCTGCTGCTTCCTTTTTTCTTCTAGACACCAAGTCTTGTGTATATTGGTAACTTAAGTGGAAGGTAGTGTACTCGAGGTTGTCTCCTTAGCTCCACGATGCTTTCCGTGCGGCCACACGCTATCCAACACGCATAACATTTGAAGGCTGAACTTTCCATATCACGCCTTCGCTATTCTCCCTTCATCCATGCAATCGAGACATGCTGCACAACTGTTTCTCCCCCATCTGCCGGTTCCTGAATTCTGCAACGCACAGTCCGTGTGGCCTGAAGAGTTCCGAACCACTCGGCCAGGCCTGCCATCTACGTGAGCTGGCCAAGGCCGCCGCCGCCACGGCCATGCTTATCGGCCCTCTGATTTAGCCGCGGAGGATCGCTTCATTCGCCGGTGTCTTGTCGAGTCCCTGTCGGCCACCACACACCATCGATACTACATGGGATTGTCGTTGGGAATCGACAATCCGTCGAGTCGAGCACGTCCAGTCAGTCGTTGGCATCGCTCCCTCCCTATCCGGATCTGGAAGGCAAGATTTGCCATGCATCCCAAACGGGCGGAAGCAAACCCGAACCGACCCCGCCGTCCGCCTAGAGCCGCCAGCCGCCAATGATCCTTGGTCGAGAGAGGTGATGAAGTTGACCCTCGTCCATTCATTCACCTGTGAAACCCCCACACTCGCCGCTCGGTCAGGGACTTCATACCGCGTCCCCGCCGGCTAGCAAACAACATCTCACTCGGAACCAGCGCCTGCGATCGAACGATCCACACTCGCCTCTGCTTCCCAGGATGCAGATGCAGATGCGCGCACATCACTTCTCATCACCAACCGCCAAGATGCGCAAACAATCGAAATGCGCGCCAAATTCCAAGCGCGGGTCTCGGAAAGCCGCCGGCAAACAATCGACCTCCGCCACACCCCCTTCGCCTCATGGTGGCCCGAGCCAGCTTCGCTCGCTTCGACCTTTGGCGAGTTTGATGGGCCAGCCACCCTTGTTGCTCAGATGTACCTAGTGACGTCTGATAACGCTTCGAACCGGAGATGGAGCTCAATGCCTCCGATGGATATGTGGTCTACTGCCGCTATCACATTGCGTATCGTAGCCAGGACACTTGGAGTCCGGGTCCTCACAACTATCACCGTAAGCTTCGTGGCCACCATAGCCTCCGCCGGAAGGCTCCTGCCCAGATGTATTGTTCTCAGCGATGGGCTCCATGCCATGCTCAACATGTCCCCGTGGTCTAATCAGCCTGGCCAGAAAGACACCGCCCGCCTCAATAAGTGTCCCCACTACAATCCGGAGTTCGGACAGCATTCGCTTCGTCGCAGCCTTATGCGAATATCTCGTCAGCACTCGTATTCCGCCAGTGTCTCAGTACAGATTGAGCATCATGAAGTAGTCTGACATCAAGTCTACGTTGCTAACAAGGTGTGTTGTAGGCTAGACCAGAAGTAAGTAGCCGCAGCAATCTCGCTTTCTATCAAAACTGGCCGTTCACAACTGTTTGCTGGTTCAATAGACCAATTACTACGGACAAACCCTGCAACGATACCATATATCTCAACATACCCCTCTAGTGTTTCATACAATCCAACCTCCCATCACAAGTCTTCTTCACTGCGCCCAAGGCGAAACAGCACCACCCGCGGCCCCCATCTCCTCATCTCCTTGCTTCACGTATCTGTCTACAGCCGGCCCACCAGACATACAGAATCGCTCGTGGTGTAGCCCGTGACACACCGCGCAACGCCGAGCCCTCGGGCAGGGAATCCCATGGATGCCCGGGAGGTTGCAGGACTCGCACACGTCCGACGACCACGCCTCCGTCGACGCGAGCAGTGTCTTGTGAGAGAGGACGTAGGAAGCGAACGGGTTGTCCAGCGAGCTGCCGCGTGCCTGCTTCGTCTTGATGTTGCCGCTGTTACAAAGTGTGATGGCACCACCGCGGGCGCGGGTCGTGGCGACGGCCATACGCTCCTGGTCTTCCAAGAAGCCGATGCCGCCCACCGTGCGGACGGAGTCGAAGATGACGAGGTCTGCCTCGGCACTCATGGCGTTGTCAATGGTCCGGATGATGATCTTGCTCTTGATGATGCCTGACTCTGCCATCTCGATGACCTCATCCTTGTAGCCGCCATGCTGGGCGCCGTACGGCGTCACGATCATGATGTCGGCAAGCTGGCCCTTGGTTCGGAGGTTTGGGAGCTTGTACTGGAACGCCATATATACGATCCACCATGCAAAGTTGCGGTTGCCCGTGTTGATGGAGCTCAGGTTATGCTTGCGCGATTCCGTGTACCGTACGTCGACGGCCACCGAATTGGAGTCGATGCCGTCCCTAGAGAAGATCCATTTCATGAACTGGAGGTAGATTCGAGCCGAGCGGTCCTCCGCCAGAGGGTAGATTATGCGCATCTCGCCGGGGTATATGTGCTTCTTGGCCCAGTTGGCAATGTCTCCACGGTTGCGGCGGTTGCTGGAGAGGTTGGCGAGGATCTGGCTGTTGGTCTCGGCGCGGCGCAAGAGCGAGACAGTCCGCTGGACGCCGAAGACACAGCGCCAGTCGAGGGTGTCGGTCAAGCAACGGCCGGTCTTGAAAGTTTCGCGGTATCCGTCTTCACTGACGCTCATGGCCAAGGGTCTGAACTGGCGGGTGTCCCCCATGGTGAGGACGCAGGCGTCGGGGAAAACGGAAAGGGGGATCCACCATTGAGCTTCGGGGATGCGACCGGCTTCGTCAACAACAAGAAGAGCGGGCTCCCACGGCTTCCAGGATGAAGTTGGCCTGGCGAGCGTGGTGGCTGCCTTGCGACCAAGTTGTCCGGCGGCAAAGGGGGTTCCGACCAGGATGTCGAAATCGTCAATGGCCACGCTGATGAGGTGTGCAAAGGCAGCATCTCGCTCTGGAGTTCCAGGCTCAGACATCCAGAACTTGGTGAAGCGCGGCTCATTGGCGCGTGCAATCTCAATGGCCCTTTGTGTCACAGAGTCTGGCAAGATCTTGATCTTGCGCTCGTGAAGACCCTGATTCATTCGCGATAGGAAAATGCCAATATGGGAGGCGACGGTGCGGCCAGCCAAGATGTCGATTCGTTTACCTTTCGAAGCCGCACGATGCTTGGCGGCGGCGTCGGCGACCTGAGAGAGGGCCTTCTTCATAGTTACCCATGTAGGAAGACGACCGACGCGCATCCTCCTGCCGGACGGCGTCTTTACATTTTGCTCCTTCAGAGACTTGACAGCATCGTCGCAAAGTTCGTTGCTGTGGATGGTCCACATCGCCTTGTCCCCTCCCTCGGCGACAGCAGCGGCAATGCGAGCGGCGAATGTCGTCTTGCCGGACCCGGGTCCCCCAGTATACATTGCGATGCCTGCAGGGACGGCACGGAGCTTCTGGAACAAGCTCCGCTGAGGCCTCTCGTCCTCGCGGAAGGCGAGGCGGCCCACCGCGGGAAAACGCTCGTGGAAATTGACGGCGCGTACGGCAGAGTCTTTGGGGATGGAGGCCGGTTCGAACTTCTGGGCGTACGACCAGCGGGCGGCCAAGTCGGTTCCGGGCTCGGCGGATGCTGCGAGGCAGACGGAGCCCATTTCCATCTGGGTGGTCGCGGGGTTTGGCTTGTAATGGACCCGGACTCTAAACCTCTTCTCCGCCGTGTTGATGAAAGAGCCGATATTCTGCATGCGTTCGAATCCACGAGGGATGGGGATGTCAACCTTGATTGGGGGGGCTTTGGACTCCGATGGCCAGTTTTCCTCCCGAGGCACCCAGGCGATGAAGTAGACATAATCGGGGGACGCGTTGGTGGGAGGAGTCGCGCGAACTGCTTTCCACTTCGTCGTGTTAGCTTCTTCGACCATCAAGTCAACTCGAAAGTGCGGATCAAGACGTTCCAGCCCACGCGTCAGCTCGGCCTCCATGGAACGGCCTTCCCGCGGCTGGCATGCCTGATAGATGATGAGCGCGACGTCATGAGAGGAATGCCCCTGGGGGCTTTTCAGCTCGATGAACTCCAGCGCTTGGGCGATCATGGTACACTGGATCTCCATCACCCGAGTCTTTTCAAGTTCGGGGTCGAGTGCCCCATTCTCCGCGGCCGTCTCAATCTCAGCCTCTGCCTCAAGCCACTTGTCCACGAGGTACTCGACGACCGCCTGGAAACTAGGTTGGTCGCCAGTCGAGTGGAACGACGCAGGTAACCGCTGAACCATCTGTATAGTGTCGTCGAAGGTGAGAGCGCATGGCGATTCGATATCGGGAAGAAGATTCTTTTGGTTTCTTGGCATTGACGCCACCACCAGGTACCGTTCGTACAAGTCTTCGGACTCGATACTGTGCTTTGCATCATCGTCTGCTTCCTAAATAGACGAGAGATCGGGAAGGACAAGGCACGGGTGTGCGGTCTTGGCGAGGAGCATCGCCTTTGTGGCCTCTAGGTCGTATTCTTCGCGCGATGATGCCTGGAGCCGGATCATGCGGGTCCTGTCGTTGTGGAAGATTGTGGTCTCGGGGATGGGGTCGTCGGGCGGGCATGTGAGACTGGAGTTGACAGTGAACCAGTCCAATTGCTTGGAGGCCAAGGGCTGGCTTTGGAAGACGCAATTGAGACCGGCATCCACGACTCTCATGTCTTGGGCCAGATAATCTAAACTGATCAAGTCCACGAAGCTGTCACCGACGCCGCGAGTTTCAAGGGTGACGGAGAGGCCAGCTTCGCCTGTCCCAATAAGGGGCTTTATCCACGCGCTCGAGCGTTTGATGAGCGTTGGGGCAATGGGTCTCTTGTGCTTGGCAACAACAACGCGCTCGAGCAGAACTGACATGGAGAGCACAGGATAGCCGGATTCCTTGTCTGTAGAAGACACATTTTCCCCCTCGGCAATGCTTGGATTTCCTCGCAGGGCATCAATCGGGATGATGACCCGAGCGATAGTGTATGTCACGACGCTGGTTCCACGCTTCTCGGTGCCCTCGAGGTCGATACGGATCTCGGGAGAGATGAGGGGTCCGTGGATGTAGGTGAAGGTCGTTGCGAAATCGACGGATGGATCCAAGTTCGCTGCAAAGCCGTCGCGGTAGCCATGGGAAACCCCGTCAACCGCCAAGACGCAACGAACTGTTGGTTTTTCGTAGATGCTTCTGGCCTTGGAGAGGCCCACCGAGGTAAATTTTCGAGTCATCGCCCGCATGGAATGGCTGGTTTCCATGCCTTCTTTTGCGGCGGGCAGGATGCTCCGTCGGGGATGGGGAAGCCGAGAACACGTCGAATGTCGCGCCAAAGTCCGTGAAGCAAATGATGATACAGGTAGAAGATAGAAAAGAATAGGGATGGGGTGTTCAAAAGCCGCAATGATTGAAGCAGTCTTGACTGTTTGGAGGGATGATGAGGGAGATGATGGAACAATGGGAAAGCCAGGTGTTGGCAGTAGAGTGTGAGCTGGCAGGAGACTCTAGTCAGTACCCAGCCATTGGATAGATGGATGGATGTGAAAAAGATAGAACCAAGAAGAACATGGTAGACTCGTAGTCTAGTGAAAATATGAGTTGAAGACTATCGACTGATAAAAATATACTTGACGTGAACAGGGAACAGCAGTTTATCATGCAGCTGAAATGGAATCCCGCACTCAGGGTGCTAAGATTACATTGATGGAAGGAAGAAGCGAGAATTTGGATTGTCCTAAGAAGGAACACAAGCTAGTCCAATGCTCGTTCCGTGAATAACTACTTACACCTTCCGTTTTTCTCTATCCTTTTAGAAGAAAGGTGGGAAGAATGTTCTTTTCCCAGGTGGATAATATTGTAAAGGGAACCATGACAGTTGATTAAATATCTTCTGGGTGACTCGTACATGCTACCCCGTCAAGAATGGAAGCCAGTTCTGATCCTAAAGAAGTTCTCAACAAAGTCCGTTCAGCAGAAATTCAAAGCAGAGGGCAAAGGCCGCTTCACCGGCCTCATTTGGGTTCTTGCCGAGACCGTTGTCATTTTGCATAGTCTTGTCCCCGGTACTAAGGAACCAGTGTAATATGGCAGCGCTGCAACGTCTACATCCTGCTCAGCAATCCAGTTGTAAGTAGACAGTTTATAAAGTAATAGAACCACGAAGGACCACAGTTTCGGATTTTGATAACCTTGAGCGGCGAATGCGTAGGTCGGGGAGAAGAGCCACTCAAGATGTTTGAATCTTGGTTGAGGCCTGTTCAACCAATTGCTACATTTGATAGAAAGCATTAAGATAATTTACCGTTTTCTTGCTGGTTACACTCCCGCCATCGGGGTCTTCCTAAAGCAGGAGTGTTGTCGTAGCGGGCCTCTGCCATCCGCCGCCCCATACGCCAACATATTGGTCAGAAATTACTAACAAGACAATACTCGTAAAGGAAACTTCCTTCGAGGATCCGCTATAACGGCTAAACGTTGGAGCCGCTTTACGCCCTGTAAACGACATTGGAATCCATCGATGATATGTAAGCAGATTGGGGATGTTTGGAGCTATGATCCGCTTGCATCCTAGCCCGTGGGCCAGTGCAACCCCCGCACTAACAGCTCCGTCTCGCGTGGTATCATGACATAGGCAGAGAGGGGCAGCTCCTTCGTCGCCGGCTGAGCACGAGCCGAATGTCTCAAACACATATATAAACCACATCGGACGTTTCTCGAGCCGCTCCTCTCTGCTTCTCCAGCAACTCGTCCCAACAACTCGTCCCAACAACATCCGCGTACTTTTTCAAACTCATAATTCCAAGTCAGACATACGTACGAGATGGGCCTCAAAGGAAGCTGCATGTGCAAGGCGGTTAAGTACGAGAGCGGTATGTTTGACCGTGCTTGGCACTCCCACAACCTCGTCGTTTTTTGGGAGCGATGAGTAATACTGACAATTGCGTAAAGACGACGCCCAGGTCACCGCACTGTGCCATTGCGTAGACTGCCAAAAGGTATGTCTGATAGCGCCATGCCCCAGCCTGGCTGAGCAAAGAGCTGACCTTGACGCAGTGGAGTGGTTCTGCCTTCACATCCAACGCCGTGGTACCCCGCGCCTCCTTCAAGGTTACCCAGGGTACGTTACTCACATGCTTCTCTCGTAAACCCCCCCCCCCACCGGTATGCCACCTCGATTCTGACATGGCACCCAAAGGCGAGCCCAAGTTTTACGACATCACCGGAGACTCGGGCAAGGTCAACAGGCACTTCTTCTGCAGCAACTGCGGCTCCAGCTTGTATACCGAGCTGGAACTCATGCCGGACGTCACCTGCATCAAGGCGGGCGGGTTGGACGACGGCAAGGCGAGCTTGGACGGCAAGCCGGCTGTCGAGTTCTACTGCAAGGACCGCGTTTCGTACTTGACGGATGTGAAGAGCGCTGAGCAGAAGCCCGCATTCGGATGAGTTTTTATCGTATATACATTGTTGACGATGTCTATGAAAATAAAGAAGAATTGTGCAGTCCGCCATCGTCCTACATATCTACAGCGCCGAGCTTCCCCTGGTCCGCAACCTGAACTAACGAGCAGCGGTGAAACCTAGTGAATCCTTGCCCTCTTGGCCCGCCCGGTAGACCTGGAACTTGGTTAGCAGTCGACTCGCCTCTTCCACTGTGCATCTTATGCTTACTTATTATTGTCGGCCCCGTTCTGGCCCGCCTCCCTGTGCTCCTTCTCCTCGTCCCAGTCGTATTCATCTCTGCCCTCCTTGCCGGCTCCGCGGAAGAGCACCTTGACCTCGAGCCTCTTGTCGAACCTCTTGTACGCCTTGGGCGCGTCGTCGAGGTCGTACTCGGCCGTTGCGATGAAGCCCGGCCTGGCCCGTCCGCTCTCGACCAGCTTCACCAGCGCGCCAAACGTGCCGCGGCCTTCCACGGTGCCGCTCTTGATCGTGAGGGCCTTGATGAAGAAGTCCGTGATGGGGAAGCTGATGTTCCTCTTCATCCTATCGCCGTTGGGCGCGCCGGCACTCTTGTCCTGCGCCCAGTAGACGCCCGGGATGCCGATCCCGCCGCCGACAGAGGTGACGGCGACGGCCTCGCGGATGATGTAGTCCTGCTGGGGCTTCATCTCCTCGTTGAGGCACTCCTGCCCGCAGCAGTCGACGCTCCGGTTGACGCCCCCCGGCCGCAGGGCCAGGATCTGCTCCGACGCGGAGCCGCCCTTTGTGAAGTTGATGGGCACGGCGCCGATCCCCGCGGCCTTTGCGAGCCGCTGAGGGACGTGGTCAACGACGTAGACGAGGCTCGCGCCACGAGTGATGGCACTGTAGGCGCACAGGAGGCCGACGGGCCCCGCGCCGAAGACGGCGACGGAGTCACCGGGCTGGAACCCCGACCAGCTGAGGCCCTCCCACGCGGTGGGGAAGATGTCGCTGAGGAACAGCCACTCTTTGTCGGACAGCTTCTTGGGGATCTTGATGAGGGTGCTGTCTGCGAAGGGTACGCGGGCATACTCGGCTGCGGAAAGAAAGTCAGTGTCGTGTTGCGCGGATAGTCACGGCCCAGGCAGGGGAAAAGACGCTGGTGCTTCAGAAACCTTACCCTGGAGCCCCCCGAGGTCGCCAAAGTCCTTCCCGAAACCGAAAAAAGTGAGATTTGGGGCGATGGAATTCCCCGTGGTGATGACGCCGTCCTCGGGCAGGCCGAAGATGATGACGCGATCGCCGACCTGCAGGTTATCGACGGCGTCGCCGACCTCCTCGACGATGCCCATGGCTTCGTGGCCGACGGGATAAGGGACCTCGTTGCTGGACATGATGCCGTGGTAGATGTGCAGGTCTGTGCCGCAGATGGCCGACGTAGTGATGCGGACGACGGCGTCCTCGGGCTCCTTGATGCGCGGCAGCGGTATGTCGGCCTTCACGGCCATCTCGTAGGGCTTGCCTTCCCAGACCACGGCTCGCATGGTCTTGGGGCGCGGTGTTTGATGGTTCGTCATGATTGCTGATGTTTGTGTAGCTAGTGAGAATGTAGCGAGGTTGAAAGGTAGAGTTCAGTCCACGGGTTTAACCAAGGTCGAAGAGAGGTGGTGGTTTTATATGCGAGAAAGTCCGGCGAGGCGGTCCTCAGCTTTCGTGAGGTATTGAGTAAAGGGTTACACTTGGAGACCGATGTAGGCATATCCGACGCGTCTCTCCGTCTCGTATCATCCTGCCCATCACTTTGAAGGTCAGATGAGCCCAAACTACCTTCTCGCCGTGTCTAAGCCACATAGATGGAGTCACCGACAGGCTATTATCTGTTTTACGCCGACTCTCGGGCTTGGAAATCAAGCTTGTCAGCCCCTGACTTAGTTTTTGTGGCAACAAGGTGGACGAAGGAAGCCGGCTTTGGTCAGATGAAGTTCCCGGATGAGGCTCGATTTCGCATAGCTAGGTTGCAAGTAGCCTTTCCAAAGCCGCAGGTAGGGCTGACCATGACACACGTGCGGCCACTCCATCGTCTGGCTGTAGTAAGCTTACGGCACCTTCCATGCAAGGGCACCCAGCCGCTGGGGCGCATGAACGACAGACGAGCCGCGTATTCGGGCAAATTCCCGAATGGCTCCCATTGCCGACGTGCATTGCCCAGCGGAACATGTCATGAGCTAGTTTGGTTTCTTAATTAGGAAATGCCCTTCCTCGCGCCACCGAAGGGACTTTGACGAGAGATGAACACGATGCACTATTACCCGCGGGTGCTCTCTTCTTGCCCGGCGTTTGGCCTCCCCCAAATCATCGTCTTTGCCCACTATGGTCCATTCGGAGACGCGTGCAACTAAGATGAGAAAGATCTCAGGAGGAATGGGGACAGGGGGCGAATGGATTACGGTAGTGACAGAAACATGGGCAGCGAGGTAGACCGTAGAGAGCATCGTGGTCAGCATGACAATAGATTTCCCTAGATCTGACCATCGGCTCTGCCCATTGAGAGGAGAGCAGCAATCACACCGAACACGTCTTTCGTAATAAGCGTGATGTGTCCAGAAGAGGAGAGATTCATTCAACCATAAGGGCTATCGCCGTGCGGACCTATAGTACAGATATGAGTACACGGGGGTGCAGGGCCATGCTTGCAAGGACGACGTCCCAACACAGGGTGCTGCAGATGTGGTTGCGCCTTGCATACACCTAGCCAGCTTGATAGGAGGGGAGAGCGACAAAGAACACGGTCAGATGCGGAATCCCACGCGTCCCTTGGTGAAAGCCAGGGCGAGCCAGCCGGCGATGAGGGCGAGACCTCCGATTGGAGTGACGGGACCGAGGAACTTGAGATCAGGGTTGAGGATGAGGGCGTAGATGCTGCCGCTGAACATGGTCATGCCGACAGTGAAAAGGCCCGACGCGACAGGGTTCGAGCGGGCGATGAGCAGAGCAACGGAGTGGACGAGCTGGATTACCGGGTCAGTTCATGCAGCCTCTCATGCACCGCCCATCGGGCATTTCAATCACGGGGCCCCGAACGTACCTGATAGTGAGCGGCGGTCGTCCAGCTCGCAATCTTGGCGGGATCGGAGATGCGGTTCTTCAGGCCGTGGGCTCCGAAGGCTCCGAGACCGACGGCGGTGGCGCCGAAGACGGCCCCGACTCTCCAAAAGGCCTGGCTGCTCATTGTCTCTGGTTCAATTGCGTCGGGGCGCGTGCTTCGGGACGAGAGGAGAGGTGTGGCTTCGTTTGCTTGGCCGGCGGACATGAGGAAAACACGTAGAGCGAGCTGTGCGATGGTATGATGAGGAGGGAGGTTCGGCGGTTCACTAGCTCCAAAGTAGCGGGCGATGGCCCCAAGACAAAGAACGCGAACCCCGACGAGAGCCGCTCCTTGAAAAGCTTAGGTAATCAGGCACGGAACTCTACTGCCAGGGCATTGTCGGCACCAGATAGATGGCTTGGGCCGGGCCATGATATGATGTATTCCTAGAGAGCTAGAATGTTAAGACGGAGCTGCAGAGAATTCCGTGCTTCATACAAAAATTCATATAGTGAGCCTCAGCAATTCAGGCCCAGTCAGTTGCATATGTTCTCGCCGACCCGGCGATTGTGGACTCAGGGATCTCCCCCGGCGGAGCTTCCGTCTACAGGCCGGCATCTCCACCAGGGTTTGCGCATCTCGGTTGCAAGAATCCACGCACACTAGAGCCACTTTTGCAGCTGCACCCTCATCAATAACACGGTCTGGTGGTGTAGTTGGTTATCACGTCAGTCTAACAGATCGAGGGCATCTCACGATGTTCTCCCTGCACACTGAAGGTCTCCGGTTCAAGTCCGGGCTAGATCACACCATGTGGGCGATTGGTTTAGTGGTATAATGACCGCTTAGCATGCGGTAGGTCCAGGGTTCGATTCCCTGATCGTCCATCCTTTTGCTTTTCTCTTCATCGGTCTGACAGGGGTTGGGGGATTATCCTCATTTATTGGGTCAAACCAAGTAGTGTGTGTGTAAAGATCTGAGTGCTTCGAGAAGCAAGCTCCTGTAGCCCAGGCCGGACTTGCTAACTAACCAATAGTTATAAGAGTGATCCTGGTAAGCTGAATCATGTAGTTCCTGTGTTCCCTGTCGGTCGCTAGGAGTCGTGGGCTTAGTGTCCCTGGTCCCTGGCGCCGTTGTATTGAAGCATTTCCGATAGGCTTCGCTAAAGTTTCCCGCGGAACACCCGCCTAATCACTGAGTTTACGGCACGACCTTAGCGGAATGCAACGGTTGTAATCCGTCTACCCTCGGAAATCCTGTTCAATAGCACACACACACATCCTTTTGTCTATGAGTATTCTTTATATAGTTCCGGCATACAATGCAACTTTTCTCCATTAACAACTTCGGAATCATTTGCCCACTTCAATGGTCTGTAGTCGGCATAGCACGGTCCATGATTGGTGCATTGAGTGCCAAAGGAACACTTCAGTCTGTAGGATCAGGGTAGACCTGCAACACTAGCTGTATTCACCTACCAGAGTGCCCCGTTACACACAATAAATATTGGCGGGCTTCTCCAACCCCGGGAAAGACTCTTGTTAAATCTATGGCAACTCACCTCGTAGCGTGTTGGACCAAATGGGTCGCTTGGCCATCAAAAATGGTAAACACTTTGGCTATGTCATCACGAAGCTCCGTATGTAGGTTTCCATCATGGTTTTTGTACTCAAAAAGGGTATATCTTACAAAACCAATATAAACTTTCGAGAAACCGATTCGCGGAAACAAGCAATCATTGCCATATCTGGTTATGTGGACTAGGAAGATGCAACAACAAGATGAAATAATAAACAAATATATACATGACTCTCCTCTAACTGTTAATCAAAGAAAGCGACAAATTCAATACGACAGAATTGAGCTATCCATTACTTATTTATGCGACACTTATTCTCCTTTTCGTACCACTCGTAGAATCCTACTTTGCCCTTGCAGACAGATATACCTTCATTTCGGTCTTATGCCAGGTGGTAAACATCTTCTGCCTGCCAAGCCAACCTGCGCTGTCTGGATGCAGTTTCATATCAAAGTTCCAGACAACGCGAGCGATGATGGTGCGAATTTCAGCATAAGCCAAGCTAAACGATGGTCAATGATCTTTTCTGGGGAGGCAATATCTATAGGGCACTCTCGCTCAACTTACTTCTTTCCAATACAGTTCCTCGGCCCAAAGGAGAAGGGCTGAGCCGCTGACTTCTTGTCGGATTCGAACTTCGGGTCTCCGAGCCATCTCTCGGGATGAAACTCGTCGTGCGCACGGAAGTTCGCCGGCGACCGGTTGACAGATAGGTGATGGACTCCGACAGAGTATCCAGCAGGAACGAATTGCCCGCACACTGTTCTTCCGCCATCGGGAACCACGCGGGGAAATGTTCCGGGGCCGGGAGGACCAAGCCGCAGGGCCTCCTCGACAGCGGCGTTGAGATAGCTTAGTCCGGCAGTGCTCTGAATGGTGATGTCGTCTTCGTTCTCGAACGTGCCACGGATCTCAGCTGTGAGCTTTTCCAAGGTGTGAGGGTTTTCGCAAAGAAGGTAGGTAGCGGCGGTCAGGCCGGTTGCCGTTGTTTCACTGCCCGCAACGATGAGAACCTGAGCCGCAGTGTACATCTCGTCGACCGACATAGCTTTTTCATCGCTGCCTTGGAGGATGTACGACACTGACAGTTGTGTTAGTGTGAGGCCAAACCACGGCGGTCTGAGGGGCCAGGAACTTACTGAAGTCCGGGCGATCAGTCTTCTGCTCGAGTCTACGGTTCACACGCTCGACACCAAAGTTGAATTGGGCAACTCTGGTCTTAATCAGGCGACGTGGGATGAGGAGCAGAAGCATCTCAGACAGGGGCGAGGGGAACCGGCGGGCCGCGCGCAGGTAAGTGCCCGCCTGGAAAATGTCGAAGACAGCATGCAGCCACCAATGCCATTTGGCATCTCGGAGGCAGTAGAAAGGCTCGCCGAACGCAAGGTCTCCGATGATGTCAAAAGTAGTGAAGTTGTACCACGAGTTCATGTCGACGATGGCATCCGTGGAGCTGGACGCCTGTTCATGGAGCTTTTGGATGAGCAACTTGATGTAACCGGTAATGACAGACTCTTGCGCCTTCAAAGCTTTGTCCGAGAAGGCCGGGTTTTGGAGCCGGCGCATGCGCTTATGGCCTGCATGGTCTGCAGTAAGAATGTTTTCAACGCCGTTGACATTCTTGTTCCACCATTGCGCATCTTTCTCAAAGTTGCCGAGTCCGTCCTTGTTGGAAAAGCCTGGATTGCCCTGGGTAAGTACATGTAATCAAACGGACCGCGATGCCATAAAACATACCATAGATGTGTTGCCAAGCTTGGCTGGAGGTGTAGGACAGTTCACCCGGTGCAATACGGACAACTTCGCCGTACTTTTCATGCCACTCCTTGACCTTCCAGTGGCTCACGCCTCGGACGTCGAAGAAAAGGTAGTAAGCTCGGGAGACGCCGGCAAGCTTTGGGCCAGGGTAGTGACGGAGGGGATGCAAGAAAGCATTGTACACGCCCTTGGATATGACCCCTAGGACTGCCTGTAGTTTATCTCAAATCAGCTTTCCTATTTCAGTAATTACACGCTGCCCTGTTGAACATACCAGAAACACGATGAACACAAGAATCGACATGGTATGATGCCTAACCCCCACTCCCACTGCGGACACTGCGATTGGCAACTTGTGGGAGGAAATAGTTAGAGCAGTGAAACACAAGTTCACTCTGCACGATTTTCTTCCCAGACGAGGGTCCTTCTAAACGATGACGTATATCGCCGTTGTCGGGTCCCTCTCCCGCGATTCATGAGTCAAATGGAAGCTTCCCTATCTAGGAACGCGGTCGTTCTGTCATTTGACTTATCTTTGAACTGGGAATTGGTCAACCTTTTTTCCAATTAACCCACTGCCAAGATCGCCCCGCGCCGAATTACTGGGACAGACGGGCCCCAATGTTGACGAACTTCCTCTTCTTGGCAAGCCAGCGCGGTGTCTAGCTTGGCTTCCGGGGTAATCGTGGAGACGACCTGACTCGCCAAGCCGACTGGTTAATATATTATACTTTCAGTGACTGCCGAACCCGCCCGGTGGGCTGATGATAGTGCATATCACATTAAAGCTTAGACATGTGGGGGCGTCGGAGCTGCCCCGATTAGGAAGACAAGATACGAACGATGGCCATGATGCTGTTAGTAAGATTGTCGCAGCTGTATGGGTAAGTGTCCAGCGCAATATGGAGTTGACGTAATGAGAACGGGACTTTGGCGTTAATTGAGATGCATGAGTCGTCCTGGTCAAAGACATATTGCAGTTTTTACACAGTATGAGTGGCTTCAGCGTGGCATCCACTTGGAATATTTGCGACCAACACCTACCTTAGTAAATAGGTAGGAGACGAATTGTAACTTTCAAAATCAAGGTGAATCTGTGACGACTGAATTTACCGGTTCAAAGCACGTCGAGAAGACCGCTGTCAGATGGCTGTGCATACACCAGCCTTGATTTCGTGCCGAACCCATCGTTTCCTTTTAAGTCTTCACCCCGCAACTGTTGCACCCCTATCAACGGGCATCACGTTCCGGTGACTAACCCCTTGAATTCCCATGCTCCGGCCATCGGGCCGGCGAGTGAGCTGCGCTTTGCACGTGGCTTCTTTCTTGACTCGGTGCGAACTGGGGGGCCAGAAACAACCAGTGATCGTACACGTTAAGCGTATTGTTTCCTGACTTGTAACCCTTCCAGGGCCCCTTGGAAGGACGAAGATATTGCGGAGCCTGGTGAGCGGGCTCGTGCGGGACATCAACCATGCTATTCCACGAGTGGAAGCGATCACATAACCTCCACATTGGGCCAGCCAGCGATTGAAGTGTTCAGCAATCGTCACTTGGGCCCAAAAACCATGGAAAAGATAGGATCGACCGATGGGCCCTTCAAGGGTATCTTCTGGCGTGCGGTATTATATTGGCTCACTTTCGGCACGTTTTCAAGGGCCCAAGCAGTTCTCTCAGTCTACAGCTATTAATCTTCGTCCTCTTCGAGTTTTTGGGCACTACCCCCTGCACACTAGCATACAGATTAACACCCGCCAAAATGGGTGAGATGATTATGTCGTACGAACCTTGGGACTTTCTGAACTCCGTCTTACGATTCAGAGACGATGACTCTCAATTCTGGTGGGACAAAACCGGGAGGATGTTCTCCAAGCTCCTGAAGTATGCCGGATACAGCACCTCAGAGCAATACCGCGAGCTCAACTTTTACTCCCTTTTTGTCGCCCCTGAGCTTGGTCCCTCCCCAGACCGTCACGGCAACGTGAGGAGATGGAGAAGTCCTGGGACACCCGACTCGACCCCCATCGACTTCAGCTGGGAATGGGGCCACGATAATCGCGCCGTCATTCGATACTCCTTTGAACCCATTGGCCTCCACGCAGGCACAGATCTCGATCCCTTGAACCGTCACGCAACAAACGACTGGATTTTCAAGCTTCAGCAACAAAACATGGTCCCTGGCCTCGACCTCGAATGGTACAACCACTTCACGAACCAAATTCTCCCCCACGGCAACCGAACAAAGACAGTAGATCGCTTCATCGAAGAGACGACACCAAAAGCAGGAACCGTGGTAGCACTCGACATCGAGAAGAGTGGCCCGGTCATGAAGATTTACATTTACCCCGGCCTGAAGGCGGAAGAACTTGGCATCACCAACCTGGACTTGGTGGAGCAGTCAATTCGCAGCCTCCCCGCCGAACAGTTTCAGTCCCTCGATGCTGAATCCCTTTTCGACTTTTTGAGAGAGGGTACAAAGAAGTACGACTTCGAAACCGGCATTCTGGCCATTGATTGTCTCGCTCCTAAAGACGCCCGCATCAAGGTCTACATCCGAGCAAAGCATACCACGTTCGATTACATGATGGACTGCATCACCCTTGGTGGACGGCTTGACATGTCAGGCGAGGCCATTGATGACCTCAAAGACTTCTGGCAAACATTCCTCGCCGGCGCACCTGACGTCCTGCCTGCGGATGCCCCAGGCCGAGCCAGCCCTGGCTTCTATTACACTCTCGGGTGCGGAAGGGAAATCTCACCAAAGGTCTACATATCTCCCAACTACTTCAGTAAGAACGATGTCGATGTTCTTGCCCGCCTCCGCAAGTTCTTCTCCACCCGCCGCACAGACTCGATGATGGACAATTATGAGCAGGCCCTGAAAGACATTTTGTGAGTGTTTTCTTGATCACCAAGTAGTAAGGCATTAGCTAACCCATCAACCTTTAGTGGAAGCAAGACCCTCGAGTCGCGATGTGGCAGCCAGTACTACGTCGGATGTGCCTTGCATAAGGGGCAGCTGAGGGTGGTGACATACCTTAGCCCTCAGTCCTTCGACTGCGAGAGGGACACAATCCAGGGTCGGAAGCCATGATGATAGAACGTTGGAACACCGGGTGGTGTCGAGTTTCCTTAATAATTCATATTACCTGATATCCAATGAATTTAGGGCGCTACAATGTCAGTAGAGATCCGCTGTTATCCTGTAGTCTTTGTAAATGGAAAAAGTAGCCTTGTTAAACAGTAAACGTGGAAATAGGCGATTTGGAAAGGTGACATTGTGGCGTCGACTTTGGTTTTTAGACTTTCGGCCATTTTACCCCTGTGGTATTGATCGTCGCCATACAGTACTACCCCCAGATCAACCTGACTAGATAACAGAAACCAGATCGCGTGTCAATAAATGAAACACTCATATGATACAAGGATAATTCATGTAAATTCAAAGTTTATCTGTAGGTCTATGGTCAAGAAACTCCCAACGTCCTTGTATTATCGTTGCTTTGCAGTTTGCAAAATCTATGTCACGCACTGGCCATTGCTGCACCAGGCTCTGTCGCGGCGTTTTCCAATAAGTCGCACGCCTTTTCCGCACCACCCTGGGCGTTGAGCTCTTTTCCGACCCTGGCGGCATTTTCCACGAAGCTTTTCTCGCTGAGCACTCTATGAACAGCATCGCGAACCTGATCGACCGAAGGTGTATCGGTCTTGAGATCAATGCCCGCGCCAACCCATGTTACCCTCGCAGCAGTGTCTCTTTTGTCTTCGGAAGTACCTGCGCAGACGAGCGGGACGCCATGCGAAAGTGCTTGTGTGACACTTCCGTAGCCCCCGTTTGTGACCAGGAGGCGGCACCGCGGAAGCAGCATGTCGTACGGGACCCATTCTGCAATGCGGACGTTGTCTTCGACCTTGACCTTCTCCCGGATTTCGTCTGCAAGTTTCGAGGGTACAACCAACAGATGTCTCTTGTCCCCTTGAAGCGCTTGGATAGCAGGGATGATGAGTGATGTAGGATTCATGGCATATGTGCCTTGCGTAATCCCAATGATAGAAGTTGCGTTGACAACATCGTTCCACCATGTCGGCACGCCGAGATTGGCACCTGTAAGACGCGTGACCAAGGGGCCGACATAGTCTGCTTGCGGGAGTATAGGCTCGAGACCCTCCTGAAATTCCAAGGAAGGACAGGAGGCCTGGATGTGCAAAACCGGACTATATGAAAATGTGTCCGTTACCTCGAGTGCAGGGAGTCCAAGCTTTTGTCTTTCAGGATTGATCGTGGGCAGCGACAGCTGTGGTTGACTTATAAGCAACCCCAGTGCAGATTGCGACGCATGTTCGATGGGCTCCGGTCCGATGTCTGGGAGATACAAAGGCACGACCCCGAGGGTGGCATACCGAGGAATCTCGCCTAGCTCATAGAGTGCAGCGACACCCTGCGGCAGCGCATCGTTGAGAACGAAGTCAGGTTTGAATGTTTTGAGCGCACGCCGGATGTCAGCAACCTGAGCCGTGACCCGGCCGCCGAACATGAGTTCAGCTGTCTCGGCCATATCTTCTGGGTTCGCGCCATCAAATTTGGCGTCGACTTTGACAACTTCCTCTGCTGGGACAAATTTCGCGCCGGAAGCGACAACTCGGGCTTCCTGGGCCGCCACGGTCACCCAAACGACTTCGTGCCCACGCTCGACCAATTCTCTGGCCACTGCTTGCATGGGCAGAACATGACCAGTCGCAGAGAAGCAGTGCAGGAGGAATTTCAGAGGCTTGCGGCTTGCCGTAGCCGCGGCTAATCCGTCCGATGTTGAGAGGTGCATTGCGTTGACGAGCGGTGAGGTTGGACGAGCGTTGGTATGATCTGCTGGGTTTGGCGATTGGATGAACAGCCTTTTGGAGCAACAGGAAATTCTATTCTTGTACTTAACAGATATTATGAGCTTATCGAGCAGCCCAAGCTCAGAGCTTCTGATTCGTGGTCGTGCGTTGATGTGTCACTAGTAGAAACTCAACTCGACTACAGGATAAGAGCAACCGAGCCAGCCCCATCACGAGAATAAGTCGGCTGTGCTATCAAATGACTATCACTACGAGCGCTCTTGCTCCGCGGAGCGATGACACCATGTTAAACTTGTTTTCTACCCCGGACATTGCAAACCCACACTCATGAGTCGACGAACATTGCGAGTCATGGGGTGGGGCTTTTTGCAGGGGAGCACGGAGGTAGCTCGGTAGTCGTAATGGATGGGTTTACACTGGGATATTTGGACGTCCTGAGTAAAAAAGGGTAATAACACCACCCCTTCTGGGTCGCCAGAGAACGTTGCAACCGACAAGCTCGCATACTCAACGATCTCCCAAAATGCCCAGAGCTGTCGATAAGCTTCCCGCCCCTGCAGAGGCGCGTTCGATGAAAGTCATTGGACTTGGTCCTAGTCGGTAACTACATGAATATTGCAACATCGAGTTTTGATAGCACGCAACTCATTCGTTTATAGTACCGGAACTCTTGGACTATGGCAGGCCTTGAAAACACTGGGTTATACCCCGTTTCACATCTCGGAACTGTTGCCACACGGGTTTCAGCAAATGAGAGCTCTTCAAGAAGCCATCCTCGCCAATGACACCGACAAGCCTTTTGGTCGCAAAGAGTTCGACAAGCTCTTTGCAGGATATGATGTAAGCTGTTGATACGCAGTGTCAAAGTTCTAGGCAGCTTTTAGCTAACACCAAGGAGTGCATCGTCGAAAGTCCTTGCTACCTGTGTCCCAACATCATCAAAGCATACTTGGAAGATCCCGATGTCAAGTTCATCTTGACAGAGCGTACCCCAGAGTCCTGGGCCAGTTCCATTGCCGGATCCCTTGGTGCTTACCACGCCAAACTTGCAAAACCTCCTTTGTCGATCGCAAGGTACTTTGACAACTTTATTTGGGAACTCACGGCGCTCTTTAAGGCCATGACTCACAGATGGTCGGGTGGACTGGAACCGGGTGACCCTGGCTTCAAGGATGCACTTGCAAAAAGCTACGTTGAGTAGTAAGCACCCCACGATTCCCTCAATATTATACCGGATTGACCATGGAACTGATCTTATGGAAACCAGCATGGAGAGTGTCAAGGCGCTTGTTCCTCCTGAACGTCTGTTGGTTGTGAACCTGGAAAAAGGCTTTGGTTGGGAGGAAATTTGCACGTTCTTGAAACTAGATGTGCCCGGCGAACCTTATCCGCGCATCAACGCGATGGCCGACTTCCACGTTGCGGCGGAGATGGTTGTGTCCCCAGCGATCAAGAAGACGATCCGTATTCTCACTTCGTCTGCGGTTGCCGTAAGTGCAGTGGGTCTCTGGTACTGGCAACGAAGAAGATAACTCCCTGACAAACGCTCTTGGAGGATTATTCTGTCATGGAATGTGTATAAGATAAGAGGCTGTCAACGTTCATGGACGCGAAATAATGAACTAAAACTCTATAATTAGAACAGGCTGCAATACAGTAAGCAAAGAATAAACCTAGGCAGAGCCTTTAGTTTAAAGCATTATTAGGCACCGCTTTGCATATTCTTAATTTTTTGTAATACAACTAAGTTTCTAATGCAATCTTCGTGGTTTGCGTTGTCATACCCAGGGACCGATACAAACTCTCCATGTAAGTCAATGTCAAGTAATCTCAGCCAAGATAGCAAGGGGGATCATCACTGTCGAGTGTTCAAAGTTACCCAAACAACAGTTTTCGTAATTATACACGGTCGAGAGATGGATTCGGGGTCTCCAAGCATTTAGCTACCGAGTCCTACTACTTTTGCTCACTTTTCTTATTGGGTTCGCGGGGATCATATGCTGAGACCTCGACTTCAACGCGCATCCCAGGCTGACCAAGTTTTGTAACCCCAACACCAGTCAGTATCGGCGCATGATCAGGCGTCCACTTCTTAATGTTATCGACCATCCTTCCTATACCCTCAGGAGTCCATGCCTCGTCTAAGGCGTACAGTCGGATGCGAAAGACCTGAGACCAGCCCTCGCCACCGGCGTCTTTCAGCGTTAACTCAACATTCTCAAAAGCTTGGTCGATTTCTTGCAAAAGGTCGCTTGTAATCTCTCCGGTTTTTGGATCCCAGCCCCCTGTGAGTTTCGTTAGCTTTGGAAGACCGGATGCACTCTCTTGCTTTTCAAACAATCATGTAACCTCATATCATACGCTCTCATAAAAGGTGGTAGGTTTTGACGTACCCTGGCCGGAAATTTCGATGTTTTCACCGACACGTACAGCTTGACTGTAGTGCATCTCTTTGCGTAAAGTGACGCCATAGTCCTCATAAGAGAAGTATTTTAGTCCGGACATGGCGTAAATACGTTAAAGCACGGATATGAATCTTTTATTTTAGAGGTCAGTTTAGAGAATACGCTGGATCGAAAGCAGCGAAGTCTGGTTTGACGACAAGTCAGCTGGAGATCGCAATTGCATTTAGTTATATAACTGCGACTCAGTGGGCTTATCCTTGCCATGCACACAATCTCATTTCGGGTTTATATTGCAACCAGTTCTTCAGAACATTACAAATACGGCTGAAATTACGCGGTCGGCTGAATAATTGGAACAAGTCTCATTGTGGACAACATACGTTTCAATGCAACATTGACTGGCCAAGGCGCTCAAAACCAAGCATACAAGGAAGAAAATCCTCTTTGATAATAAGCAACCGACTTTGGCATTACATCAGCCAATCCGTTGCAGGATCCAGATCGGTGGGATCAATGTCCCGAGTCCGTCCACAGCCAGGTGGTTGATCAGACTATTCTCTTGGCGGTGATCAGTCTGTTAATCAAGATAGATAATGGCGCGAGGCCAAGAGGCGAAGGAAGCGAGTGCCAAGCTACTCGCTACGTCTCCTCTTCTTGCTGACCTTGGCGCATAGGGTAGCGGCATGAGGAGCCGACAACCCGGAGATTTAGGAAGTAGGGTTCAGCTGCTGATGAAGACGCATGCAATTACGATGACGATCGCTTGCTCTATCGAAAGTAGCAAGGCGGCTTTCAATCCCTTCTCGACTTTCTCCTGCTGAAATCTCTTCATTCAAAACTCGAATTCTTTACCGTAATTCAAGTGCGGAAAAGGCTTACCCGGCACCTCCTTGCAGAGAAACGTGCACAAGGGTTCCAAGCCTAAACCGAGTTGGTACTCTAGGAGCCGTTCCTTCTGGACAAGTTTCCAGATATTATCAGTATGCTCTTCGCAAGTCGTTCTCGCGTTGTTTCGTCAGCTATCATCGTCCGACCGGTTGAACGTCGTATGTTGCAGATCGCACATGACCGTCACAGCCTTGAAAAATTCAAGGCCAATGAGCCTGGCTGGGTTATACACTTTGTTGAAGAAACTAGGATTGCGTTATGAAGTCTACCAGTTCATTTTAGGATGCACCCACTTCCTCACATCGTACCCAGAAGATCGTTACTATGGCGCCCCGAGCGAGACTGATAGCCTAATCGCGCCCATCAGCTTGCAGCGGTCTCTATCGTACATATAAAAGGGGAAAATAAAAATGTAGAGTGTACGTTCATGGATATAAGAGGCACTTTCCTCAATGCTTAGGTAGTGTTGATAGGTGGTGGGTTGATCAGACAAACGTACAGTCAGTGACCCTCCTAGTTAACCTGGGAGTACCGTGCACTGTGATGGTCCGAAGTAGGGTTAGGGTTAGGGTCGACGTGAGATCGGTCGCGTTCGGAATACAGTATTCTTCTACGTGAGGAGGATCCAGTGTGGCTAGCCCAGCCACGAAGTAGTGGGTGAGCTGTGGCGCTCATACCCACCCCGCCCAAGCAGTCCATCGGCGACTTCACCTTGCTGACCAGCCACCCACTCCTCAAGATAACCAATACAACACCACCAAAATACCCAACTAGCCACCGTCAACTATCCAAGTTGACCAGGTTACACCATAGCTAGTCTGTGGGCAGACTAATAGTTAGCTTTCACGCAAACGATACAATGTACAACACCTTTTACCACCGACCTCAGCGTTCAACTTCAACCATCATTTCCCGCCCCTGCTGGGATTTCGAATAGCCCCCTTTCGATGATAAATCGTTACAAAATCAATATGTCACAAGCAAATCATACGGCAGGCGACCCGAAACAAGTCCTGAAAGAGTCGGGACTCACGCCCACGCTGCAATCATGGCACGAGTACAATGAGAGCAATAAGACATGGAGCCCAGTGCCGAGCGCCGACGAGTCGACCCTACCGAAAACCCTTAACCACACATCGGTTGAGGACCTTAGGCTGGTTCTCGCCACATGGAATGTTAATGCTTTTGGTCCACAGCCCCATGCGCGACTCAATGCGATTTTCTCACATACCATTAGCCACGTACCATCACCTGATATCATCTTCCTCCAAGAAATATCAAGGCCGATGATCGGCTCCCTACTGGCTAACGCCGGGGTCTGCAAAGGATGGTATTCCAGCGAGAAGGACTCGACCAACTGGAGAGGCGGATTCGGGACCATGATCCTATTGTCCAGGTCACGATTTTCGACCGTGGGCAAAACGGACCTCGCCATCCTTGGCCGCGTTTCCCGAATTAGATATCCGTCCATGATGCCAAGAGATGCCCTATGCGGCGAGATCTTCATCCCGACAAAACGAATGAGCTCGCAACAACCTCACTACATCCGGGCCGCGTTGATAAACGTACACTTGGAGTCGACAAACGAACCTAAGTGTTCGTCGTATCGGGCCGAGCAACTGTCGCTGGCTTCATCAATCCTACATGAGACTGGATATGGCTTGATTTCAGGGGACTTCAATCCCGTTGACCCCCGAGACGGATCCATCATAGAGAACAACGGCCTTCAGGACGCGTGGGAAGCTTTGAGAGACGGAGATCCCGGGTACACATGGGGAGTCGATGGGAAAGAGAGGTACCCTGCGAGCCGCATGGACAAAGTCGCAACATTGGGATTGCGGCCTATGCACATTGAAGTCATGCATCCGCAAGAGATCCTTGTTCCAGGACTACATGCCTTGGCTTCGAACTCCGGCAATATGGGATCCGAGAGCAACCCTAACCCGAAAACAACGCCCTGGAGTGATCACTCAGGAGTAAAGTTTTCTTTCCTTCTAGATACAGACAAACCGGCTTGAGTGGATGTGTCGGTCACAGGCCAGATAAAGTACAGCTGTGCGCCCCTTTTGTAGGCGTCAGAGCCCCCAGCAACCGTAATGCTACACTGTACCGCGGTTGTTCCAGAGAAATGGGAGTCATCGAAGCAGTGTGTTGCATTTCTACCGGCTCGCTGACGGAAATCACTGTGTCAAGGTGGTCTGGCTCGCCAAGCACTCGAAGCAAAGGGGGAAACGAAAGCAGCATGTGGGTCAGGCATCATGATTCAGAGAAGTCGAAAACCCCGGAAATCCAAGATCTAGATTAACGTGCGCTATTTGATGCTAAGCGATTCCACGCGATGGAAAAAGCCTGTGTCTTTTCAAGATAGAAGATCTGCTCAAACCCATACATTATTCGGCCACAAGCATTGTGGTCGCCGCTACGAGCTTTGTTGACGTGGTACAGAACACTTCAAAGAGGATGGTAGATGTCCATGACGCTGATACATGTTTCTCCGTCGATGGATGCAACGAATGTGGGTTGTAAAGAAGTATGTCTTGGACAGGAATTCTGGGGCTATTGAGGGGGAGAAATACATGTATGGATGATCGAACCCTAACAATGGTTTCTGTTCCACCTACCGTTGTTTACCAGTGCACTCGACAATCTCAGCTAGATGGCTGCGTCCAACGAGGTGATCATTATGGCTACACTGTTCAATCTTTGCATAGGTAATGGGTATACCTGATATTGTATATCTGGTTGGTGATGGGGAAACCTTGAAGCGTGGAATGTGCTTGTGGCGCCGGCTCGAGGCCAAGGGAGGAGGCCTCTCATCAGACAAAATCTTCCCGCGCATTCCACGTGTTAACCCCCACCCCCCAGCTTTCCTGGGCTCCGCGGACGTTTATTCACCTTCTTCAGTGCAGGGTGAGGCGATGCCGGCGTTTTTCAATCGGGTGCCTGTGTGGCTAAGCCAAGAGACATAGATCTTCACGCGAAGCCGCCGGGAGCGGCACTCAGTAGACTGGCTGCTTGGGGGACAAAGATACGTAGCCATGGCGGCCCCTCCCGGGACAGACACGCGACAATATGGGCTCGCAGTAAGTATAATGACATGCCCAGTACCGTACACATTGCACGGTTTTCCATCTTGAAAAGTACGATCCTACATAGGCGTCTAGGCGCTTAACCTATACATCGACTGAGTTTGTGGCTGGCCCTCAATGCTGCTTCTAGCTAGAAGGATTGTCAGCCTTTATCTGGTCGGGAGACGGTGGACCGCGTGTGCCTTGGCCATCGTCCGATGATGACACTGACAGCGCCATGTCTAAGGATCCAAAGGGCTGTAAAGCCGCTACAGCATAGCCGTTCTCGTGGCAAAACTAGATAAATCCAGCTGAGGGTGTTCAGTTGTACACCGGTGGAGTACACGAGGAGGAAGACGGTTCCGATGGGTATGGGAGCTGTGGGTGAATCAGGATCAAACGTAAACAGAACGGCAAATCCGCTGCGGCTTACTAGCAGAAGATATTTGTTGCGATGCTGAGCGTCGCCAAACCCACCGGGTTTAACGGGTTTATCCCCGATAACCTACTACGGTTATTAGCCGTGGTTTAGCCGTGGTATCCACCGCAGCTAACGGTGTATTTCACCACCCATTCAACCAGGCGGCCCACAATAGTTACACTTCCTAGTTACGTATAATTAAACCAGAACCCCTTATTCGTCACTTGCCTATTAATACGTACAGTTAACCGTATTACAACCCCCTTATAATATACCTACACTAATTAGTGGTAGTTAATTTCACAGTAACTACTACTGCAATTCACCGCAGATCAGTAAGGATTTACTAGAAGAGACAATTCAACTAGGAGAAACGCCTAAAAAGAGTTATACTGCAGATAGAGAGCACGTAATGAAACCACTCATAGATATAACTTATAATTATTTCATACTACTTACTAAGAAAACCCCTTATTACTTAACACAGCAGTAAAGAGCTTAATTAGCTAATTTAAAGTAAATAAGTAACTTACCCCCTTAGTAAGTAGAGAAGATACTAAAAATATATAGCTATCCTACACCCCTTTATAACTTTATTACTCTATAAGAAGTTAATTCTAAACTATAAAAAACACCTTAATTTATATACTATTAGATAATCTAACCTTTATATAGTTACTAAAAAGTAACCTATAAGTAAAGTTAAAAATAATAAAAACCTTACGTAATAACTTTACTTTAAGTATAATATATAGAATAGTATTAAAAGCTTCCTTATTAAAAACCCTAGTAAAAGATAAATTCCTTATAAGATTACTATTAAATATATTACTACTAAGTAATAAAGAGTCTAAAGTAAAAGAAATACTAGTAAGAACTATAAGATCCTAGTTAAAAGTAGTAAAGATAGCGTAAATCTCCCTAAAACCTATACTATAGACTATAAACCCTAAAGCTATATTTTAGATACTAAAGAAACTAGCTTACTATATTAATAAATAACTATAAGGTATTATATAAATTAATAAGATACCTAACAACCTCCTAAGTAATAACTATAGAAAAGCGTTAGGTGCTATTATTATCTATAGAATAACGATTTTCACTAAAATAAACGTAATTAAAGCTAACCTCTAAAATAGTACCTATTTATTCTTTAGTAGGTAGTTAAGGGACGATTTTTATACTATAGATAAAAACCTACTTATTAAATTCTATAAATTTCTTATAAAACAAGGAGTCTAAATCCTAAGAAGTAGTAATTCTAATATTATAAATAAGGTCTACAAACTCATTAACTATAAGGATTTCCTTATATAGAATAAAGAGATAATTAACTTAGTTATAAAAAAGTTTAGAAGCTTCTAAGAAAGAATTAAAGATAACGATTTCTATAATAAGATTACTAATAACTTTAATTTTTTATACCTATTAAACTATTAAAATAAAATACTATAAGATAACTAAGGGAGAACTATAAGCTTACTATAAAAACCATATAGGGAACATATAGATACCCTATTTATTAAGGAATCTTTATACCTTAACGTAGAATTTACGCTACTACTACCTAAAGAAAGTTACTAACCTAGTTACTATATAAGTACTATTACTATAAATCTCCCTATAATAACTAAAGGTAGTAAAATTATAGCCTATTAGATAACTAACCTTACTAAGCTATATTCTAATAATACTATATTAAAGTATAGCGCTAGTCCTTATAAGACTATTAACTTAAAACTCCCTATCTTTATTAATCTCTATACGTAAGTAAGTATAAATTATAGCTAACGTACATGCATAGTGAGTGACGCATCATAGTGAGTGACGCACTCTTCCTTACCCTTCTACCTTTTATATAAGTAAATTCAACCATAAC
>JASUDE010000323.1:2561-54572 GCA_034509685.1 Colletotrichum cereale | reverse complement strand
GAAGTACTGTAAGTATGAGCTATACCCAAAATAGTAAGGGGGTGAGTTTTAGATACCTGACAGGGGTGATAAATTTCGGCCGGATACCATAGTAATTAGGGCAAGGAAATTATTCAAAGAATATATTACTTATTCATAATATAATCATAATGCGATCCCTTCTAAATTCTTAACCCTAATCAGACCGTGCCGGGCCAGCCTAGCGGCCCACTAGCACCCCACCGGAGTACGTAGGCCTTTAGGTATAGTAGTCAGCGAAAAGGCCTTCACCTTCTTCCACTCTCTGATCTCTTTCCGCACGGACACATAAGCTGTTTTTGATGCTTACACAGTGGACGTCTACCCTCTGTCCTAGAAAGGTACCTGACGAACGCAATATGCGTCATTCGATGACTGACCCACTCATTTAGGCACGCTCTCCGTCTCCAATAACAGAGGTTGGGTAATCCAAAGTGGGCTGTTCAGCCCACTTAAGACCCCTGCTGGTGATGACTCTAAAGCCACTGTTTGCTCCAAGCCATGAATGGAGCACCCTGTCAACTTAAGGTTTCTCTGGATTAAGTACCGCCGTGCTAAAGCAGACTGTGTTGGTGCCAAGATGTCTAACGTCTGTGCGGAAAGACAGAAGAGTGTTGAATATGAGATGAATCCCTTTTCGCTGACCCCTGTAACAAACGAACAAACAATAGCATTCTGAAAACTGTCCTTTTCGATATTTCTTTAGTATGACGTCATACAGTAATGCATGGATCTTGGCGCTGACAGGGTGTACACGTGAGCCTTTTGGGAGCTTTGCCTGAGACCCGTGAGTACAGGGTGGCAGGGGTAAGTTTAATGCCCCCGATCATGTCGCATATCCACACACCCTATGACTAATAGAAACCGGTACATCTTTCTATTGCTTTCTACCAGCCAAAAATCACCATCTCGTATGCCCTCCATTGGCATCAATCACTGCCTGGCATCTATCACGCATTGTGAGAAGCTGCTGGGCGCAGTATTCATCCGGAAGGGCATCCCACGCCTCTCTAACCCACCCATATAACGTCTGGCGAGGTATTGGCCCTTGGATATGCCCATAATGGATCTGGATATAGTCCTTCATCCAGTTCCAGCAGTATTCGATAGGGTTAAGGTCTGGTGAGTATGGGGGGAAGTCAATGACCTCTATACCTCGCCTGGCGAATTCCTGAAGAGTGCTGCCGGCCGTATGTGCCTGGGCCCTATCCTGCATGAGGGCAAGCCTCCAGCCATGGGATTGTTGATGCTGGCAGATGAATTCATCGATGTAAGGGACTATGTGATGTTGATACGTTTCAGCACTGATAGTCCCCCATCTCTCCATATCCCATACTATCCCAGGGCCCTTCTGGCCACCAGCAAAAGAGCCCCAGAACATCCACCCTTTCCCTCGTCTTGGGCGCTGGATAAGGCACGTTGGATCCAGCTCTTCGTCTACCCTCCTCGTCACATAGACCTTCCGATGGGTAGCTCCGTTAACCCACGTCTCATCTGTCCAGAGGATCGTTAATAGTCTAGTTGATATGGGCCTTAGCCCAGGCCAGCCGGCGGCGGCGGGTTTCTTCTGTAATGATAGGCTTCTGCCGGGCGACGTATTGCCGGAATCCAAGGCGGCGAAGAGTGCTTCGGATCGTATACTCGCTGAATATTCCGTTAAAGAGGGTTACAGCAAGCTGGAGGAAGGTAGCAAGCCGGCCTTGCTGAGACGAAGTCACGTACTCAACCAGCTGTTGCTCTTGCTCATGGGAAAGGGCAGGCGGCCGGCCAGACCGTGGCCGGGCAGTTGGCGACTTGACTGCTTGCTTGACTTGGGCGATAGAAAACCCGGTCCGGCTGGCAATCTGTTGCTTAGTGAGGCCGCCCTCGAAGAAGAGGGTACGTATACGGATACGGTCGGTATCTGATAGTTGTTTCGTATGGCAGTTAGTTGGCCGGCAGTAATGGGTACCCATAGTGGTGGTGGTGATGGTGATGGGTGATAGATAGGAGGGAAATTTCACTAACAGCCGGCCGGCCGGCCAGAGGGCGTAAAAGTACCGTGATATAGGCTATACCTAAAATAGTAAGGGGGGTATACGTTAGATACCTGGCAAGGTGGCTAAAACTTCGGCCTGGTACCATAGTAGAAAAGTAGTGGACGGCCTGACACTCCGGCCATTGATTGCTCACCTTCGCCTTGGGGTGGGAACCATATCCGTATGTGGGCTTGATTATCCTTCTTGTCCCCAGTCGTAATTGGTTCATCATTGTGTTATCATTTTCAGGACATTGTGCACCACAGAGGTACTTACACCTACCAAAAGGATTAAGCTGACGGGCCGCAGAGTACGTGTCATCCACGTTAAGCTCCCCACCGATGCGGTAGCCTTTGCTGACTCGGAGTATCATCTTTCGCCTGTAAGCCACAAGCGGGTCTTTAACGTAGTTCTCGAACGGAAGAGCAGAGAAAGGACCTCATGCTTCCAGATCCGCTGTACGCTCCAGCTCGTGGCATCTACCTAATCATCCTCAACTCAATTCGGTATCATCACCTCGCCTTTACCCTTCCAGCCCTGGAGATACCCTTACTTTGTTGTACATGCTAATGCCTCCCTGGCATTACAGGTCTCAAAAAAGCCCATGAAAAAGGTCGACTTGCATCTGTGTTAGTTTGGACCACCCCTCCCAATTCTTTCGGTTTCTCGTAAGGCTAGTAGCGTAACAGGCCTTCTTAAAGTCAATTCCTTCAAGCATTCAGGTCCGTATCTTCGGCGACTGAAGGGAGTCATGCTGATGGTAGTACGAGGGTACCTATGGGGTAAGTCGGTGGCTAGTACTGAATATGTGATGATGCGTCGCTATCGCTTGTATTTGGTCGATTTACATATCGACTCGTCCTCTTACTATAGCAATTTCACTGTTTCTCTTACGACGATCATACATGTCGACTAACCGTCCAGGTCAGGTGTAGCTAGGGAAAGCCCTTTATGGCTCAGCCAGGGCATAATAAACTGTGTGTGTCCTGTGTTACAGTAGCAAGCGCTCTTTTGCCTGTTAGACATCTGACATGCCCTGACATGCTCGTCATAGGCGGAACATTATCCCATTGGTTTTGCTGAAATAGGATCTTTCTTTGCCGTTTCTGTTCTGCAGGATTCTTCTATCTACACCCACCACGCAAAATAACAACACTGAAGCCGGTTCGCGAAGTTATCGTTTAGATAAAGCGTCCCCCAGCGCTCGAATATCGAGTAGACTCACCCAAGAAAAGTCAAGCTATGACCAAAATTTGCATAAAGAATGTTGCTGTGTTCGATAGCGAGGCCATTCTTAAGCCAGGAAACGTCATCTTCACCCGATCTGCCGGCAACATTCAGAATTACATAGCTAACAGCTCCGATGCTGAAACGTCTGACTTTGTTGTCGATGGCCGCGGCTGTTCACTTTTACCTGGACTCATTGACGTTTGCGTCAACATCAAAGGCGCCAACGCCGCTCTCAGCATTTTGCAAGCTATGGCGTCACAACCGTCATCGACACAAGCAGCAGCACTCAGCAATGCCAGACGATGCATGTTTATGCCGCCAGCAAGATGAGACTTCCGACCCTTTTCACCTGCGGAACCGAAGCAGTCGCTGCTGGAGACTACCAACCGCAGCTGTACAATGGACCAGAAAGATCGGTTATTCGCACGCGCAAGGATGCTATGGCCTTTGTTTCGGCAAGGGCCAGCGGTCCCGACTGCGCAGACTTCATCAATGTCGCTGTCGACCTCCACTCGTTTGATGACGAGACCCTCAAGACAATTGTCAACGCAGCACATACCCGCGGCAAGCTGACCATCGCCTGCACCGCCGGGATACAATCCTACGAGCGCGCCTTCGTTACCGGTTTCAACGTATTCGTTCACGCACCCCTCGACGCGCCTATTAACGAGATCATGGCATGCAAAATGAGCAGTGAAAACAAGATCTTTGTGCCAACGCTCGCCATGATGCAACGGCTCGCGCCAGCCATCAACTCCAGAGACGCCACCGCCACCAGCACTAGGACCCAGGGCCGTCCAGACGGGGTCAAACCGGCAGACTACGATGCCGATGGTGCCAGACATGATAATACCTTGGTGGATCCGGGCTCAGTCAAGCAGTCAAACTCCAGTACCACATCCAGCAGTACCTGCAATAACGCAATGAAGAGTGTGCGCACGCTCCACAATGCCGGCGTCACCATTTACGCAGACACCACAGCGAACCTGGTCCCAGGATCCCAGATCCCATTCGGTGAGAGTCTGCACGAGGAGCTTCGCCTGCTGGTCGAGGCCGGCATGCCCGCGCTTGACGTGCTCCGCTCGGCAACCTGCATAGCAGCCAAGTCCTTCCGTCTTAGCGACCGTGGCATGGTCCGGGGGGAATTACGGGCTGACCTGTTGCTCGTTGATGGTAACCCGCAGGAAGACATCAGCGTAATAAGCAAAATCAAAAGGATCTGGATTCGGGGGGAGGAAGTAGATCCGTTCATTGTAGCTCACGCAGTATAGGTGGCAGAAAGCCCAAAGGTGAACCCAGATGATTTGCTACAGTACTCTTGAAGAAGACTTGGTTACTTATTGATCTGCAACCCTTTGTTTCAGTAAGGTTTATCGCTGTGAGCTCGGCTGGGTTCTCTCTAGCCATCCCCTGGGAAGGTAAGCAGTGCTGGCTGCACTGGATAGGCTGCTGGGCCAGCAATGGATTTATATAAACGATTGACCGTTATCCCTTAACAAGCTCCGAAGCGGGGCAGCAAATATTTCCGCAGCCGGAGGTACTCCGTTGATCTTAGTTGGTCCAATAAACACAGACTGGCTTCCGTATCGTCCTAGAAGAGCCGCCCTCCAAAGATCCCTTGACTTTCCCGCTTTAGTAAATAGGGTGCCACATCTTTGAAAAGTAACACGCGGAACCATCGTCGGCGGGCGCAAAAACCGGCTGTCGGTTGTTGATTAAGTCCAAAGACTACTTACTGTTCACACACATACCGGTGCAACAAACCAGGAGACCGATGCGCCGGTGGTGCCAACGGCTTCTCGTTCACCACTCTCCGCTTGTCAGGCCGCGGGGTCCCTGCAGATCGCGATGCCCATCACTGCACCCCTTCTGAGCCTTACAGGCGTCCGAATGCGTCTCGCGTTGCACAACTTATCGAGGTTCCGCTTGAGGGGGCCAGTGAGGCGTGCTGAAGGGGGGCCTGGGGAGGGGTGAGAAAAACCACCTCCCACCGGGAGAGCTGGGTAGGAAGAACAAATGCTTTGCTACGATTGCGACTCCGGTGTGTCACATCTCATTTTCCCCTGTTTTCCCTGTTGACGTTGATGCAAACGACCTGTGCCGAAAGAGCTGATCCGCCATAGTCTTCTGTCCGTAAATGATCACTGAGCCATGGCGCTTTTGTGGAACAATCGTCGAGGTGTCCCGTCTGCAGACCACCGAAGCGTCCAACCCGGTCATGCTACTATTAGAGGGTTCCGCATCCGAGTGATCTGCTAGTAACTATCTCTGGAGCGCGCTACCAGATGACCTTATCCTGAACGGTGTCTGTTGTGGTAGAAATCTCACAATGAAAGTCGTCAACAGGACACCAGGCTTAGGGTCACTATGTCCTGGGACTTCTCTTCTGATAACCACTGCCTTCCCCCCCAGGAAGGTCATTACTTAGGTCGGTCCCTGATCTTAGTACCCGATAGATTCGAGCTGGTTTGTAACCGGCTAGGCGCTAAAATACTAGAACGTTAACGATCACGAGTTGACATCATTTTGTAGGGACAATAGATTCTGTATTCATCTGAGTGTCTATAGTAAATAGACTGTAGATTAATCCAGACCCGGCCCTCGGTTTTAACTCCTATCGCCCAAGCTATCTGTTTGCTTTTCGCCTCTTTTGACCGTCTTTGCATGACCTAATACGACGTCCTGAGCGAAACCTCCCATGTTATGGTTGCATATGCTCTTTGAAGGCATCCGGTGAGCCGGTCGGCCCTGCCTGGTGCAGGGGCAACCGGCTTCTTTAACAGGCGATCTTCATGCTGTTCGTTAATAGGAACATAGGGCTGATACAATAGTGGAGAGACAGCGTCAACCAATTAGTCGCTCTGCTTAACGTTTAAGAAATTCTCAAATCGCGTGGCGTTGGTTATAGTGTTAAACCCAACACTACCAGTGTATATAACATAGCCTTCCTTCTAGGCTACAAATTGTTCTCAAGGTAGCAGTATATAGATCTACCTTAACTTAAGCTTGTAGTTATAAGTTACAAAGTCGTCCTAAGTTTCCCTTACCTAAATACGCTCCCTATTTTAATAACAATAGGCAAACTTAGGAAACAGTGCTATAAATCCTTAAGGCATAGTTTTAAAGGTGTATCTTATGCTTAAGTAGCATCTTATAAACCTTATACTTTATCTTATTATTAGCTTTTATCTTAGATAAGTACTTACGTTTAAAGTGTTTAGTTAGGTTACTAGATAAGTAGAACTCTTAGATAAGATTATCTACCTAAGAATTATCTAGAGGGAGGCTATAGGCCTAACTAATATATATAAAGTATCTTCTTAGCCTCTCTATCTTATTTTTAGTATAGATAGCTAGCGTAGTAAGATTAAGGGGGCTGATTTTTATACTATTAGAAGGCGTCTTAGAGGACGAGTCCTTTAATAAGGGTTAAGGCCTACACATAGTGCATCCTTCCTAGATAAGATAGTACTTAGATACTATATTAATAGCGTTATCTCTCTATTAGTATTAGTCTTTAAGTGTAGTAATAAGTAGAGCTATAAGCGCTATAAGTAAGCGCTTTTATACTAGTCCCTACAGACAGTAGGTGTCTACTATTACAGGCTTAGTAAAATTATTACCTTATAATTAGTACTTAATATTGTTAACCGCTTAGTTATTAGTCTATTTATATATAATACTCTACTTAAGCTCTCTCCTAAGTCTCTACTTTTTACTATTAATTTCTTATTTAGTATCCTTATACGCTTTAAAGCGTTAAGGTAGTTACTAGAGGGCTGTTATTAATCTTTAGATTATAGGATAAGTAGTAATAGATATAAATTACTCCTACGTAAGGTTAGTTAGTTAACGCTTACTAATAGAGTAGCTAATACTACTAGACTACTTAATTAGCACTTGTTATAGGTTTTAGCTGCAGAGGATACCCTAAAGGTTAGCGCTAATTTTATATTTAAGATAGTAATATTAAAACAGTTTAGAGCTAGTATAACCTAAGATAAGGTTTTAGAGTGCCTTACTAATATTAGCTATAGCTAGGGGTTAGTATTACTTACTAAAGGAGAAAGGGAGGTAGAAATTAAACTACTCTAATTAAATCTATTTGCTACGTTATAGCGTAAACTGTAAAGTATAGTAGAGTATTCTAACCTAAGAAGCTCCCTAATTCTCTTAAACTAAGCCCCTATTATAGCCTTAGAAATAGGCTTGTTAGGGGATAGCATATAAGCTATGCCTATTAAAATAGTATAATAGAAAATATAGGTGTCGTTTAAGTCCTCCTATAGTAGTAAAGGCAGCTTAAGCTTACTAGGGTAAATATTAAGCTTTTTTAGCTAATTTAGTAAGGTAAGGCTAGGTATATAAATGCCTAGTAGTAAAAAAGGATACTAAGAAGAAATATATATAGACTAAGTAGTAAGGAGGGATTAAACATAGTTTTAGGGATTAAGTAGGTATTTCTAGAAACACATTAGCTTATTATATTACTTTTAGGACACTAGTAGTAGATCTATACTAAGCTTTAGCACTAAGGTATTCCTTTATAAACTTTAAAGTAAATTAAATAAGAAGCTTATATAGTCTACCTTCTAAATCTCTTACTAGAACGACGCTTATATCTCTAAAACGAAGCCTTACAATAGCTTTTTAGTAAGTACTAGCTAAAGCAACTAATAGAATAAAAAGCATAGTAAGAAGGCATACTTCTCCTACTTTAAATATCTTCTATATTATGCTTAGCGTTTCTTTAATATACTACTTTAGTTAGTTAATTGTTATAATACGGTTTGCTTACGCCTAATTATTTAGGCTGTGCTTCTTAGCTAGTCTTTTAATAACCTAATCTATTAGTAAAAGTGGTTATGTCTACTCTAAACGCCTATATACCTTACGTATACTACAACCTAGCTTAGAGGCTATTCTCTTACCTATAGCCCTCTTAAACATAAGCCTAAAGATCTTCTAGTATATTTCTAAAAAGCTTTTCTTCTTAATACTACTCTTCTTCCTCTTGTCTTTACTAACTTTCTAGCTAAGGTACTAATTAAAGAAGTTATAGAGAATTCTAACTAACAGCGTTTCGTAGTATTATTAAGAGTTATAGTTAAGGACCTTATGATATCTATAGTTTAAGGTGTTAGCTAGTAGCTATATTAAGTTAAACTTATGTTGTCTTTATAAGCGCTACTACTCCTTAATATTGTCTAATAATGCTGTTATTAAAGGACTATAATCTTAATATTTAAATTTGCTTTTATTTATATCTTTTACTACCCTTTGCTAGTACTTAGGTAGTTAGAGATTCTTACTAAATAGCTTACTTAGGTTTTTAACGTTAAGTTTAGTATTAAGGTCTTTAGCGTCTGTTACCTTAGTATTTAAGCCGTCTTTATCTTTATTTACGTTAAAGACATCCTTACCTATACTAGAGGTGTTTTTACTAGCGTTGTTGTTGTTAGGCGAAAAGGAATCGTTAGAGTTATAGGCGTCTATATAACGAGGCCTGCAAGGTAGTATAGTGATATAAGAGGTGTAAGAGGTGTAAGGCTTGTTAAAGAGGGGTAGACGCTAGTAAAAAGGGTTGAATGTTCTGCTGTAAGCGCTTGTTAGAAAACGATAGATAAAGAAGGAGGTAAAGAGGATGTATTAATAGAGGGTAGTAGGTGTGGCTTATATACCCTTAGCGTGTAATCTAAGTTAAAAGCTATAGTGGAAGCTATTCTTAGATGTAGTGTTAGGTATTGCAAACTGTAAATAGCAGCTTTAGAAAATATTAGTATAGAAAGATTAGAAGGTACCTTAGGCGATACTCTAAGGTATATGCCCCACCTAGGACTAGGCTTAAAGCGCTAGGTGGGTCTGCGCCTTTTGCTAAAAGCGGCGGCAGATTTTAGGCTGATGTCCTGCCGAAAATGAAGGCAGGTTCCGCCGAAACTAGTGGCTAGAAAGCCGTTACATTCTTTAAGCTAGTAAAGCTATAATTCTTATATAGTTACTAACTATCTAGTAAATAGCCTAATAGCTACTACTTACCTTTACTTTATTTTTACTTTATAAAGGCTATATCCTTTAGCTATATAATATTACCTAAGTATATACCTAGTCTACTACTAACCTTAACTATATAGTTCTTACTTACCTACCTATAGAAATATACTACTTTTACTTACTAAATACTATTATAAAAGCTATAAGACTATTATATAGTATCCTAAAGGTAGAAACTTACTAGTAGGTAATATATAGTACCTATTATAAAGAGAATCTTTAGATAGATATATTAACCTTTAACTCTTACCTACTTATTTTTTCTACTAATAATAAGAATTTTAGGTTAATTAGTATATAGACTAATAATACTATTAGCCTTATAGATTAGGCTTTCTCTTACTATAAAGACGTTAAACTAGAGAAAGCTACTTTTATAGTAAAACTAAAGTAATTCCTTAATATTAGCTAAACTATTACCTTTAATAGTAGTATACTTTTACTTAGAACTAATAGTAAAATTACCTTCTACTAAAAGGGCTAAGGTAAGTAATTATAGCCTATTAACTCTAACTTACTATAAGTTCTTTAGTAATACGTTAAATAACGTATATATAAGGTATATATTACTTTAATCTATTAACCTAAGGCTTACTTTAACTATTTAGTTATAGTGTAATACTAATCCCCTATAGCTAAAAAGATTAAAGATCTTAACTACTATATTATATAGTAAATAAGTAACCTTAACTATAGACTTTACTTTATACCTATTTACCTTATAACTATAAAACTATTTATCTTTATTAATAGATCCTTTATAAATAATTAAGACCTTACGTTTTAACTTAGTTTTATTATTATCCTTATAAATAAAGAGGATAGTAAAAAATTAACTAGTAAAAACCCTAGTAATAATAGTTACTTTACTATTAATAGTAATATTATCTACTTTAGTTTAATAAAGTATATAAGGGTTACCTATAGTATTCTTACCTCTAAGATATACGTAATAGTTACTAAAGTAGATATTACCTATATAGTAGAGACTACCCTTATAATAGTTATAGACTAACTTAAGATACTATAAATACCTATAGTTATTTATACTAACTTATACTCCCTCTATAAATACCTTATAAAACTTAGTACTACTATGGAGAAGCGCTTTATAATTAATATAATAGCTTTCTACTAGTTATATAAACGCTATAAGATCTATAAAATACAATAGATTTATAGTAGTAATAACCTAGCTAATAGATTTATAAAGTTATTACCTAATAAGGCACTAGAGGGGCTTATTACTAATAGGATAGTAAAGGTATAGATAAAAAGATAGGTATCTTATACGTAACAATTTATATAAGTAAGAGACCCTTACTATTATTACTTAAAAAAGGGGTATTTCTTTAGTACCTTTACTATAAGAGAAAGTTACTAGTGTTATAATACTTAGTATTACTAAACCTACTAGGTTTAATAGGTTTATCCCTAATACCTACTATAGCTATTAGCTATAGTTTAGCTATAGTATCTACTATAGCTAATAGTGTATTTTACTACCTATTTAACTAGGCAGCCTATAATAGTTATACTTCCTAGTTATATATAATTAAACTAAAACCCCTTATTTATTACTTACCTATTAATACGTATAGTTAACTATACTATAACCCCTTATAATATACTAACACTTACTATATACCTTTCTAATAGCTAAAGATTTTAACTCTCTAGCTATTAATACCTATAAGAGGGTAGAGATAACTAATAGTAAATATCTTTTATTTAATAGTAGTACTAATACTACTACTAGATATATTTTAGTTTATAAATACGGTTTTTTCTACTATAGTATACTAAATATAAATCTCTAGGATATTATCTAACTATATAAACACTTTAAAATATACTTTAACCTAATTATAAATACCTATAGGGGTTAGTATCTTCTAGCTAAACGCTAATATAAAGCGTTACTTACTAAACCTTATTTTTTATAACTACTATATAACTTACTACTATAATATAAAGTTATAAACTTAGGCTGTTAAAGTAGTATACTATAGGGAATTAATAGATAGGTATAAGGAATTAATATATAGGTATAAGCCTTATATAGGTATAGCTTTTATCCCCTCTAATTAGCTAAAAAAAAAAGTATATTCTTATAGAAGTAGTAAGTATAAATATACTAATATTTTAGTTCTATTAGTATTAAACTATATTAACTATAAGGCTTTTTTTATAGCTACTAAAAGCGTACCTTTAGCCTTATTTCTATAACTTTTACTACTTTTACTTCTAATTTAAGTTTTATAAAAGTATATATTTTAGGCTACTTATACTATACTTTTATAAATCTTAAATAGAAAGAGGCTATATAACCTATAGAAAGGCCTATTACCTAACTTTCTTATAATATAGTTATAAGGATTTATTATTACTATAGACTATTTCTTACTTACTTTATCCCCTTTAAATACTAAGCTATATTAGCTATCTACTTATATAATTCCCTATTATCTTCCCCTTACTAAAAACGCTAGACTAGCTTCTTATTTATTACTAAAATAAGCTTAATATTTAGCTTTAACTTAGCTAACTTACCTCTTATATAAGCCTAGCTAGCGTTAACTTATTCCTACTTTTAAAAGGGTAGCCTTACTTTTTCTTACTTATACCTTAGCTACTATAGGTAGTATAAGCTTAACTATCTAACTAGCCTTATTTAGGTAAAGCTAGTTATAATAGGACTAGCTATACTATATTCTTTAGCCTACTATAGAGGGATTTAGTAATCTTTAGGTTAAGGATTTAGTAGTATAGATTAAAAGAAAACGTCTTTTAAAAACGCTACTAAAGGTATACCTTTTACTTCTAAAACCTACCTTTTATTCTATAACCTCTATTTAGTTTTTTTATTATTACTTACTTCTATTATTCTTTACCTTTACACTATATTACTTTATAAGACGTAGGTATAATACTTTACTACTATTACAGCCTTAATATTCCTATTAGATCTAGAATAGCTACTAAGAGGGCTGTATTAAGTAGTAGTATAACTACTTTAGTTTATACTTTATAATATTTTCTTTTTTTTACTAACCTATAGTAAAGATATACTTCTACCCTAATAGAAGTTATAAGATTTTAAAAGTAGTATAAGTAAGCTTCTTTAGCTAGGGTATATTACTAAGTTATAGTAACTATATATATAGCTTAAACGGTTTCTATTATATAAGGTTATAAGGAGTTTTCCTAAAAGTCTATAAAAAAATATCTTTAACCTTATATTTATAAAGTTTAATAGTAATATATTATACTATAGAACTAATAGGTAGGATATAGACTTCTATCTAAACGATAGATATACTAATAATAACTACTAGGTTAAATCTACTATTAAGATAGTAAAAAGGATTATTAATAACGTAAGATAAAACCTAGTAGTTTCCTTAAGATTATTTACTAATAGATTGCCTATACTGCTTTTATAAATAAATTCCTAGACTTCTTAGTTATTAGAGAACCTAGTTACACTAGAAAAAAAGATAACTAAGTAGGTCTTAAAACCCCTAAGGAAAATTCTTCTTTAACAACCTAACTTAAGGGTTAATATAACTATAGGAGAATTCTATAATAGATATAAGGATAGCCCTCCTATAGCGTCTCTACCTAAGGCATTAGAAGATTCTAATATAACGTAGTGTTTACTAAAAAGTAAAAAACTAGAAATTATAAGCCTACCTAAGTAAAACACTAGCCTACTAGTAGAATAATACTAAATAGCTAGTTAGCTAATTTAACCCCCTCTAGCGTAATATAATATATAATAATAGTAAACCTTATTACTACTAGCTATAGGGGTCTAATTACTACCTTTCTTAATATAATTCCTAATACCTAGCGGTTTCTTAGCTAATATAAGTTACTACCCTTATAGACTAGGCATACTAGGCTTTTAGCCTACTTAGATACTACTAGGTCTAGCTTATTAACCCCCCCCCTTAGGGTAAATAGTATATATACTACTTTACCCCTAAGGACTAGCTACATACCTAATACCCTTAGTTATACTACTATACCTAGGTATACTACTAAACGTCTTTATATAAGGGATATACTCTACCTTATTAAATATAATAGGAAGGTAAATATAAGTATTCCCTTACTACCTACCTCCCTAATAGCTAGAGATTTTAACTCTTTAGCTATTAATACCTATAAGAGGGTAGAGATAACTAATAGTAAATATCCCTTATTTAGTAGTAATACTAATACTACTACTAAATATATCTTAGTTTATAGATATATTCTTTTATACTATAGTATACTAAATATAAATCTATAGGATATTATCTAGTAGTATAAATACTTTAAGATATACTTTAACCTATTTATAGATACCTATAGGGGTTAGTATCTTCTAGCTAAACGCTAATATAAAGCGTTACTTATTAGACCTTATCTTTTATAACTACTATATAACTTATTACTATAACGTAAAGTTATAGACTTAGGCTGTTAAGGTAGTATACTATAATACCTTATTACTATAGTACTTTAGTTAGACGATTTACTAGTACCTTAGGGGATAGGCTTAAAACTAGTAAGAATTTTAACTTATAACTAAAGAATAGTAATAGCTAAGATAGTAAGGATAAGCTACTATAGCTTAACAGATTAAAAAACGCTTTAGCCTTACTTTAGTAAATACTAAAAAGTAGTTTTAGGAAAACCACTTTACTATAGAGAAGATTAATAGCTAAAGTAATATTTATATATTTACTTAGAGCTACTTTAAGTATATAAGAGTATAGGGAGATTAAACCTAACCTTAATAGCTAATAAGGTTTTATAATAACCTTACCTTATAGCTTAGATAATTCCTCTATAAGCCTAAAGATAATAACTCCTTAGATAGATATATTACTTACACTAAAGAATAACGTAAAGCACTATAAGATATAGCGCCTAGATCTTAATATAACCTAGTATATATTAATAACGCTACTAACTATAATAGTAAAAATATAGTATACTAAGGAAACGTAATAGTTTACCTAGAAGCCTTATAGGCTAGTTACTTAGAACCTTATAATAAAGACCCCTCTAAAGATAATAAGGAAGAGACTATATTTTAGGGATTAGGTAGTAGGAATAATTAGTATAGTTAAAATAACTATAGATATTATAAAAATTACTATAGAAACTATAGAGGATACTAATCCTATAATAACTACTAGAAAGAAGACTACTAAGATAATACTAAACGTTATATAAAAGATTAATAACCCTAGTAAGAAGTTAAGTAAAGAGGTAGATAGAGATAATATATATATTATATCTAAAAGATTAATAGGCGTAATAATATATAATTTATATAGGAAAATAATAAGAACATTTAGACTTATATTAATAAACTTATTAATAATAGGTATATTCTTAAAGGTACTAAAGAAGTCCCCTTACATAAGATAAAGAGTATAAACTTTATTACCCCCTTATTAAAGTAAGAGGCACTATTACCTAAAAAATAAGAGGAGGTTATTAAACCTAGTAATAACTACACCCTATTATAAAGTAAGGTTAAAAAGTACCTTACTTAAACGCCTTTAGATAATAACTCTTTAGCTATAATAATAACACCTTTTATACTATTAGTTTCCTTAGAAGACTTAGTTATAGAACCTAATAGAGGAATAGACTAATATAATAACACTATAAATTTCACCTTTTAACTAAAAGAAGTCTTTAAGGTAGTTATTAAACCTAATAAGAAATACAGACGCTATAAGTATACCTATCTTTAGATTAAGGTATATACTAATAAGAATTTAAAAGACTACTTTATCTATATTAATATAAAAGTATTAGTTATCTTAGTAAAGTAAGAATAGGTAAAGAAGTTTACTAAGAATCTAAGATTTTTACCTATAGAGTTATAAAGAGTAGGTATAGTTAGGTTATCTTTTATACTCTTAGAAAACGTTACTTTTAACATATATATTATTAGTATAGTAAAGGGTATAGAAGTAAAGGTTTATATTATAATAATAGCTAGAGTTATAGAGAAACTCTTAGCCTAATTACTTCTAGAAATACTATTTTATAATAACTATAGTATAGTAGTAGATTTTAATAAGAAGTAGGTAAAACTCTAATCTTCTTATAATATAACAATCCCTACTATAGTTAAATACTACTACCTAGTGTTATAATAGATTACTTTTTAGTTTATAGTAACTATTAAGCTAAAAGAACTTAAGTATCTCTCTATAAACTTTATTAACCTCCTAAAGAGATTTATAGAGGATAGGAAGTAGTAAATATACTATATACACTTTAAATATACGTATATTTTTAACGCTATTACTAATTTAAAAACCCTAAAAGTTATACTAGTGTATAATAATATAGTAAAACTAATAACTATTAAGAAAGGTATAAAGATAGCGTAAATTACCTTAAACTAAAGTAAAAAGACTACTTAGGCGATTAGTAAGAATATACTAGATACTATTACTTATAGCAATTTAGTAAATTTCCTTAACGTTACTAACGAATTCCTAGATACTATAGGAGAGTTTACTATAGGAGTAAATAATACTAAAAAACCCTTATAAGATATATTAATACTAAAGGAAATACTAAAATATAGTATAATAAAGCCTAAGATATATCTAGTAATAGTTAATAAATATAGTATAGAGATTTATATAAATAATAAGGAGTTTACTAGTAAGATAAAGGTAGTACTTAATAAATACTATATCTACTATAATAGAGGGATAGTACCTATTCCTAATAAGGACTATATAAAGATTAACCTTATTAAGGGATAGTAAAACTAAAGGTAGAATATCTAGGTCTTCCTATTAGGTCTTAAGGATATAGAGTTCCTTAACGCCTATTAAGATAAATAATATAAGTTAGGGAAGATTAGTTAGTAATAAGGCTTTACCTCTATTATATACCCTTTCTTTATTATATAGAAATACTATATAAATAGAATAAAAGATAAAGGTTAAGTAGTTATAGATATATAACCTCTTAATAAGTAGGTAAGTCTAAACGTTTACCTTCTTCTAAACTAAGATAAAATTATAAGCTATCTAAAAGGTAAGAAACACATAACGATATTTAACGTTACTAGGTTTTTCTATTAGCTTAGTATATATTCTAAGTACTAGGATAGAATAGTAATAATTAGTCTCTATAGGCTTAAGTATTCTAACGTTACTATTATAGGATTTAAGAATTCCCTAGCGTATGCTTAGCGCTTTATAGACTAACTATTCTTTAAGTATTAATACTTTATCTATATATATATTAATAATATTATAATCTTTAGTAACTCTAATAAAGAATACCTTTAGTATATAGAGATAGTCTTAAACATCCTTAATAAACACTAAATCTATATTAATATAAAGAAGTTTTTTACTAGCTTCCCTAGCGTAAAGCTTCTTAGTTATATTATAAATAGTAAGGGTATCTATAAGATAAATAATTATATTTATACGTTTAAGAAGCTAGTTTTCCTATATAGCCTATATAACCTTAAGATATATCTTAGGATAAGTAGCTAGCTTTACGTAGGGTTACCTTAGCTTAACGTAATTATATTACCTCTTTAGTAGAAGAAAATAAAATTAGTAGCCTAACTAAAATAAAATAAAGTTATTAAGCTAAGTACTATACACTAGGTAAAAGTAAAAATTATTATAAAAGAGATATTTAACCCCTTACTTAAGGAGATTAACGTATAAAACGCACTATAGGAGAAACTTTATAACTAAGTAATATAATATTACTATAACCCTAAGAAACCACTATTCTTTAAGATTAATATATATATTAGTAGATTTAAGCTTATAGTTTTCTAGTTAGATTATAACTAAAATAGTAAAGATATACTTAGTATTAATATAAAGATAAAATATATTAAACCTATCCTTTTTCTTTCTTAATCTATAATAGTAATAAAGAAACGTTTTAGTACTATAGAAGCTAAAATTATAGCTATTATATAGGCTATAAAGAAGCTTAAAAAACTAGTATAATCTAACTACTATAAAGTTAATATTCTTATAAACTATATAGTAGCTAAAGGAATTATTATATATATATTACTAAGAACCCTTAACTTAAATAAGGTAAATCTTAAGCTTATAAATACTACTAACTACCTCTCTTAGTACTACCTAAAGATTTTTTATATACTAGGTAAGCTAAATATTATACCTAATACACTTTCTTACCTACTAGTTATAAAACCTAACTTATCTAAGTATTTCCCTTATAAGGATAAACTTATAGATATTAATAATAATAATAACGTAAATATAGTAGCTATAGTATAGTATATAAGTAATAAACCCTTAGAACCTAGAAAAGCTACTATAACTATAGTATAAGTTAATAATAAGTTTATATAGAAAATCGTTAAGAGATACTAAAGTAATAAGAAGCTAAGAAATCTAAGGAATTAGATCTAGTAAATATAGGTAGATAGACATAAGTATATAACTCTAGATAAGGTAGAAAGAGATTAATAACTACTTTAGGAAAAGTAATAATAACCTTAGGTAACTATCCTCCTATAGGAAATTAATAACTATAGACTAATGTTTTATATATCTATAGAGGGAATAAGAAGACTTTATATCCTAAAGCTTTTAGTAAGAAGAGTTTTTACTCTTACTTATAATAAGAAGTTTTACTTTAGGTGTAAGAGAATACTTATAGAACTTTAGAACTTCTATATCTATAGGAAGGTAAAGCTTATTAAAGCGTATATCGCTTATTACCTAGTATACTAAAGTAACTAAATAGATTACTAAAAACCTATTAAATCTCTCTAACCTATTATAACGCTTAGTATCCTATATTACACTATATCTATAGACTTTATTACTAATATACTAGAAGTCTTAACCTAGAATAGTTTCTAGGTATTACCTAAGTTTAATATATTTAACTACTTCTATACTATAACGTATAAGTTTAGTAAAAAGGTTCTACTTATCCTAAGTTACACTAAGTATAAAGCTTACTAGTAGGCCTAGGTACTTCTTTAAACGCTTATATTATATAACTAAGGCCTACTAAACGCTATTATTAGTAATTATAACCTAAAGTTTATCTTAGTAGTCTAAGTAGGGATCTTTAAGGCCCTAAAGGTAAGATTACTTATATCTACTATATATTACCTTTAGACTAATAGGTAGAGTAAAAAAATAAATTAAATAGTTAAGATTATTATCTATTTTTATATATATACTAACCCTAATATACTATAAATTAATATCTTACTATCCCTCTAATACTCTCTTAATAACTTACTTACTATAATAATAGGCTAATTACTAAACAAACTAGTACTTAGGTTTTACTTTAGAACTATATTAGAGTACGTTAGTAAAAAGGAGATCTTATTAGAATTAATTAACGTATTACGTAATACTTACTAAGTAGAAGTATAGACTTTTATTAATATAGTAAGAGTAATAAAAAAGAAGTAATATAACTAACACTATTACTTAGTAAATTTTACTATAGGTAATAAGGTATTCTTTTACCTTAGTAAAGGATATTTACTACCTAAAAAACCTAAGAGGAAGTAGTCTCTATAGTATACTAAACCTTTCTATATTACTTAGGTAGTTAGGCCTAGCGCTTATAAACTTAACTTACTAGCTTACTAGAGAGTTTACTTAGTAGTATTAATAATATAGTTATAAAAAGCGTTAGATAGAGAAGACCTATTTAGTTATAAAAAGATCTCTCTTAAACTAGTAAAAGTTAATAAAATAAAGGAATATAAAGTTAAGAGAATTATAAATTATAAAGTAACCTAAAGTAAAGCCTAGCTATTAGTTAAGTATCTTATTAAGTAAAAAGACTACTTACTAGCTTCTAATATATAGAAACTTTATAAGAATCTTAAGCCTAACGCTAGTAACCTTATTAAGACTTATAAGGAAGAATAACTAATTAATTAGGCTACTAAGTATATAAAAAAGTAAGAATAAAAACTAGCCTTAGCTAACTTCCTTTAGACCTTAGTATAGACGTTTACAAACAATTTATAAAGTATTATAAACACCCTAGGGAATCTTATAGTCCCTAATTTAGTTTTAATAATAATAAAGCATTTATTCTCTTTATAAAGGTAATAATAACTTATAGAAAGGCCTTTAGCCTGTTTTTCTTTATTAAGATATATAGTTTCTATAATAGTTTTTACTAGAATAACTACGTTTGTTTTTCTTTTAAAAGGAGGAAGAAGCGCCTACTTATAATAGGTAGTTATACCTTCCTTACCTTTAATAGCTAGTAGCTAGAAAAAAGTATATTAACTTACCTACTTACTAACTCTCTATTTTTCTTTTTTCTATATACTATTTATTATAAACGTAAACCTTATAATTTCTTTACTTTTTACTACCTTTTAATACTTCTATTTACTATTTTCCTTTTACCTATTATAAAGTAATATAATAAGACTTATACTCCCTTCTTATATACTTTACTAAGAACTATATAGTAAGCTACTATAGTAAATCCCTAGCGTTTTTTACTTATTCCTAACGATCCTATAAACTAAGATAAGATTAACTTTAACCCCTTTATTAATAATAAGACTACTAAGGCTACTAACTAAACCTAGACCTAGTAGTTATTATACCCCCTAAAGTCTACCTTTAAATTAGTTAATATCCTTACTACCTAGAGAACCTCTTCTACTAGAAACTAACGCTATGTTAATAACTATAATACTATAGACACTATAGTTATTAACACTAATAAGGTAAACACTAGCTATAATAAAGACTTTAGTAATAACTCTAAGTTATCTATCTCCTCTACTAATACTAACCTCTATAATATACCTTATAAAATAGAGGAAGATACTGAGGAAACTTTATAATAGATTAAGGACTATAAGGCTAAGCTAAAGTATAAGAAATATATAAAGCGTTACGCGTTTAAGGTTACTTACTATAAAATAGTTAATAAGTATATTTATACTATAGGTAGTAGCCTTAATAGTACTACTCTTACTAAGATCTATAGCGATATAGAGACTAAAGCCTATATTACGCTAGGTATACTAACTAACTTAGTAACCCTAAAGAAAAACATAGGTAAGACTATTAAGAAAAACACTTCTAAAACTACTAATAAGAAGAAGTTTAGTATCCTTAGTTACACTAAGGCTATTAAGCGCTTTAAGGAGGTAGTTAAAGACTATACTAATAACACCCTTATCTATAAGATTTACGTTTAGCTAAAGGATTTTTATAACTATTATAAGAATAGTATTACTAACTAGCATACTTCCCTTTTATTTAATATATACTTCTACTAAATAGTTACTACCTCTATAAAGAATATACTTTCTAAGTATAAAAAGAATAAGCTTTAGTTTAGTAACCTTCCCTCTTACGTAGTGTTAATTAGCTTTACCTTTATATATTAGGTTAGATAGAATAACTCTAAGGTTATAAGTACTTTTCTACTACTTTAGTAATTAGACTTAATTTCTATCCTAGAGATTATATATACGTATAATACCTAAAGCTAAACTATTCTCTTTAATATAATTTAGAACTATATTACTAATCTAAATATAAAAGTTAATAACTACACTATTAAGGCTAACGTTACCTATAAGGTTACTAATATAAACGTAGCTACTACTAAGTTATATAAGTTAGTTATTAAAAAGCACTCTAATAGTATTTACTAAATTACTAAGAATCTATATAAGAAGGCTAAGAAATCTAAGTATTTAGAGGCCTTTATTAACAGCCTTAACTATTAACTTTAGAAGCTAACTTAAAAGGTTACCTTACTTAATAAGAAGGCTAATAACCTTAATACCCTTAATAAGTTTAAAGGTAATAAGTTTAAAGCCTTAGTTAATAAGGTTACTAGTATAGAGGAGAAACTCTCTAATACTATTAGAGATACTTATACGCTTACTTTAGCTTCTTAATCTACTTACGCCCTATTAGTTATAATCCCCTAGCGTACCGCTAAGTATATACGCTAACCTAACTTACTAGTTACCTTAGCTTAAGGTAGTAGTAAGAAGTATTATACTATAGGAATTAATTTTAGAGATAATAAGTAAAAGAGGAATATATAGGATATAAGAGAAAGGTAATAGATAATATAGTAGATTAATAGTAACTTTCTTTTTTATATTCTAACACACTTAGGATAAGTGTTTCTTCTAAAGGGGGGTACTTACTATAGAATAAGGTAGATAGATAGGCTAAAGGAGGATATCCCTATAGGTATATATATATTTATATACCTATAGAGTATATAATCTTCTACCCTATTAACCCCCTTTAGGAAGAAGGTTAACTATAATAATACCTTACTTTTAAGACCTACCTTTTATTCTATAACCTCTATTTAGTTTCCTTATTATTACTTACTTCTATTATTCTTTACCTTTACACTACGTTACTTTATAAGACGTAGGTGTAATACTCTACTACTATTACAGCCTTAATATTCCTATTAGATCCGGAACAGCTGCTAGGAGGGCTGTGTTAGCTAGTAGTATTATTAATTACTTTTACTATAAGTTAAAGTATAACTTTAGGTTTAGTATTTAATTTACTATAAATTACTTTATAAGTATAGTAAAAAGTAGTATAATACTATTTAACTTTACTAATACTTTAATATACTTTAATTAGTATCTCTTTTACTTTAATAGATAACCTTTAGATAGTATACTTAAACGTAGCTATATAGAAGTTAAGGCTAGCGTCTATAATAATCTAGTCTAGTAGACTAAGGTAAACGTTAATCTAGTATATTTATAACGCTTCCTATATATATTCTATAGTAATAAAGCGTAAGAATCTTACTATATTAAACCTAGTAGCTTTATTAATAATGTAAAGCACTAGCTTATTACTATTAAGATATATTATATTTATAAGAATCTTATAGTTAAACTTATAGTTTTTAAAAAGTAAATTTAAATCTTCCTAAAGCCTTTATATTTAGTTAGTAGTAATAATAGAATTTATTAATCTCCTTAATTAATAAGATTTCTACTATTTTACTAGTATACTAAAGCACTTTATAAAGCTACTAAGCTAATAAATAGCTAAGTCTATAGTAAATCTACTATAGCTTAGTATTAGTTAGATAGTAATTTACTACGCTTTACTTAGGTATTTCTAAAAGTATTTATATATAACCCTATTTATAAATAATAAGTATAACTATCTTACCTTTAATAAGTAAGTTAGTAAGGTTATTAAATTTAATACTATTATTATTTATATCTTTTAGAAAGAAAAGAAATAGTATATCTAAAGTTATAATATAGAAGGTAAGTTTACTAATTAATATAAGTACTTTTATAGCTTTAAGGGACTTAAAATTCTTACTACTACTAAAGTAAATACTAGCTTTACTAGCGTAGGTTATATCTAGTAGTAGTTCTATATTAAGGTGTTTATAGAGGGTATAATATTACTATTAACCTATAGTTAATACGTAGGCTACACTAGTGTTAGGTATAATACTTTAAAAGGTTATTATAGTATACTAGTTATTAAAGGTAAATACTTTACTATTACTATTACTTTTTATAGTAAGCCTATAGTAGAGAGGGTTATTATAGGTAATTATATAAAGGGTAGCCTAATTATAAAGTTATTTAAAGACTTTAGAGCTATTAACTACTTCTTTACTATAGAAGGTTATAGATATAAAAAAGGTATTATTACTATAGGGGCTAGTATCTTTATTACTACTCTTATATTTCTTTTTAGTCTTATTATAGGTAGTAGCCTTTAGTCCTTTATATTCTATAAGGAACTAGGTGAATCCTAGTGAAGTCTTTATAAAATATTAGCTTTTATATCTTTAGAAGGATATATTATATTCTTCTATTAAATACTTAGTTAACTAATAGCTAGTCTTACTATAGATAAAACACTTTTTTATAGTAAAATTCCCTTTTTTATAGGGTTTTTTATATAGGCTACGCGTGTAGTTATATTACTATTACTATAACTAATAGCTATTATAACTATTATACTTATAGTTAACCTAAAAGTAGCTATCTTCCTCTTAAGTCTAGCTAGTATAATACTACGCTTTAGCTTTATAAATTATAACTATATTACTTATACTATTATAAAGTTATATATAAAGTATATTATATTTTATTAGTAGATTAAGAAGTACTATAGTATACTTAGGAATACTTTAGTAATAGGTAATTAATATATTATAATACTCCTTATTACTTAGAAGTCTATATTATTTTACTAATTTTATAAGTAAGTTTACCTTATTAATAAGAAGGTTAAGGACTTTAAGCTTATTCTTATTAGGGTTCTTATAGGTAACTAGCTTAAAGTTAATATAGTAAAGCTTAGTTATATAGACTTAGTAGACTTTATCCCTTTTAAACTAAGCCTTAATCTCTACTATTAATATATTAAAATTACTAGTATACTTATAGAGGGTAGTAAAGTAATACTCCTATAGTTTACTAGTAAGTATAACTATAATTATAGTACTATATTAGCTATAATTTATCTCTACTTATATATAAAGATTAATAAAAATAAAGAGTTAAGAGTTAATAGTCTTATAAAGACTAGTACTATACTTTAATATAGTATTATTAGAGTATAGCTTAGTAAGGTTAGTTATCTAATAGGCTATAATTTTACTATCTTTAGTTATTATAAGGAGATTTATAGTAATAGTACTTATATAGTAACTAAGTTAGTAAATTTCTTTAGGTAGTAGTAGTATAAATTCTACGTTAAGGTATAAAGATTCCTTAATAAATAGAGTATTTATACGTTCCCTATATAGTTTTTATAGTAGGCTTATAGTTTTCTTTTAGTTATTTTATAGTATTTTATTTTAATAGTTTAATAGGTATAAAAAATTAAAGTTATTAGTAATCTTATTATAGAAATTATTATCTTTAATTTTTTCTTAAAAGCTTCTAGACTTTTTTATAACTAAGTTAATTATCTCCTTATTCTATATAGGGAAATCCTTATAGTTAACAAGTTTAAAGATCTTATTTATAATATTAGAATTACTACTTCTTAAGATTTATACTTTTTATTCTATAAGGAATTTATAAAATTTAATAAGTAGGTCTTTATCTATAGCGTAAAAGTCGTCTCTTAACTACTTACTAAAGAATAAATAAGTACTATTCTAAAGGTTAGCTATAATTACGTTTATTTTAATAAAGATTATTATTCTATAGATAATAATAGTACCTAACGCTTTTCTATAGTTATTACTTAGGAGGTTACTAAGTATTTTATTAATTTATATAATACCTTATAGTTATTTATTAATATAGTTAGTAAGTTTCTTTAGTATCTAAAATATAGCTTTATAGTTTACAGTCTATAGTATAGGTTTTAAGGAGATTTATATTATTTTTACTACTTTTAACTAAGATCTTATAGTTCTTACTAGTACTTCTTTTACTTTAGATTCTTTATTACTTACTAGTAATATATTTAATAGTAATCTTATAAGGGATTTATCCTCTACTAAGGTTTTTAATAAAGAAGCTTTTAGTACTATTCTATATATTATACTTAAAGTAGAGTTATTATATAGGGTTTTTATTATTTTTAAGTTTACTTATAGGTTACTTTTTAGTAACTATATAAAGGTTAGGTTATCTAATAGTGTGTAAATTAAGGTGTTTTTTATAGTTTAGAATTAACTTCTTATAGAGTAATAAAGTTATAAAAAGGCGTAGGATAGCTATATATTCTTAGTGTTTTCTCTACTTACTAAGGGGGTAAGTTACTTATTTACTTTAAATTAGCTAATTAGGCTCTTTACTACCATATTAAGTAATAAGGGGTCTTTTTAGTAAGTAGTATAAAATAATTATAAGTTATATTTATAAGTGGTTTTATTATATACTTTCTATCTATAGAATAACTTTCTTTAGGTGTTTCTTTTAGTTAAATTATCTCTTTTAGTAAATCCTTACTAATCTATAGTAAATTATAGTAGTAGTTACTATAAAATTAACTACTAATTAGTATTAGTATATTATAAGGGGTTATAATATAGTTAACTGTATATATTAATAGGTAAGTAATAAATAAGGGGTTTTAGTTTAATTATATATAACTAGGAAGTATAACTATTATAAGCTGCTTAGTTAAATAGGTAGTAAAATATACTATTAGCTATAGTAAATACTATAGCTAAACTATAGCTAATAGCTATAGTAGGTATTAGAGATAAACCTATTAAACCTAGTAGGTTTAGTAATACTAAGTATTATAATAGTAAGAAAATACTTATATATATTTTACTATTATATTTAATAAAGTAAAGTATATTTTTTATATAAAGACCTTTAGTAGTATAACTAAGTATAGTAGTATAACTAAAGGTATTAGGTATATAGCTAGTCTTTAGGGGTTTAGTAGTATATATACTATTTACTTTAAGGGGGGGGGTTAATAAGCTAAACCTAGTAGTATCTAAGTAAACTAAAAGCTTAGTATACTTAGTTTATAAAAGTAGTAACCTATACTAACTAAAAGACTACCTAATATTAAGAATTATATTAAAAATAGTAGTTACTAAACCCTTATAGCTAGTAGTAATAAGGTTTACTATTATTATATATTATATTATACTAAAAAAAGTTAAATTAAGTAGCTAGCGATTTAGTATTATTTTATTAGTAAGCTAGTATTTTACTTAAGTAGGCTTATAACTTTTAATTTTTTACTTTTTAATAAATACTATATTATATTAGAATCTCTTAATACTTTAGATAAAAGCGTAATAGAAAAGCTATCTTTATATCTATTATAGAAATCCCCTATAGTTTTATTAACCCTTAAGTTAGGTTGTTAGGGAAGAGTTTTTCTTAGGGCTTTTAAAACCTACTTAGTTATCCTTTTTTTTAGTATAACTAGGTTTTCTAATAACTAAGAGGTCTAGAAATTTATTTATAAAAGTAGTATAAGTAATCTATTAGTAAATAGTCTTAAGGAAACTACTAGGTTTTATTTTATATTATTAATAATCCTTTTTATTATCTTAATAGTAGATTAAACCTAGTAGTTATTATTAGTATATTTATTACTTAGGTAAAAGTCTATGTTCTACCTATTAGTTCTATAGTATTATATATTACTATTAAGCTTTATAAATATAAAGTTAAAGATATTATTTTATAGACTTTTTAAAAAGCTTCTTATAACTTTATATAATAGAAACTATTTAAGCTATATATATAGTTACTATAACTTAGTAATATACTTTAGCTAAAGGAGCTTACCTATACTACTTTTAAAGTCTTATAACTTCTATTAAGGTAGAAGTATATATTTACTATAGGTTAGTAAAAAAAGAATATTATAAGGTATAAACTCAAGTAGTTATACTACTACTTAATATAGCCTTTTTAGTAGCTATTCTTAATCTAATAGGAATATTTAGGCTGTAATAGATATAGAGTATTATACTAGCGTCTTATAAAGTAATATAGTATAAAGGTAAAGAATAATAGAAGTAAGTAATAATAAAGAAACTAAATAGAGGTTATAAAATAAAAGGTAAGTCTTAAAACTAAGATCTCTTTATAGTTAACCTCCTAACTAAAAGAGGTTAGTAGTATAAAGGATTATATACTCTATAGGTATATAAAGGTATATATACCTATAGGGATGTTATCCTCTAGCTTATCTACCTACTTTATTCTATAATAATACTAAACTAACCCCTACCTAACGCTTTCTATCCTTTAGACCTAATTAGATAGTGCTTATCTTACTTCTTATTATAATTTTAACCCTTATTATTATTTTTACCTTTACTATTATTATAATCCTTCTTACTCTTATACTAAGAAAGGTTATCTAACTTCTAAATAGTTTTACTAAAGGTATATAGTATACCTTAATGCTTCTTTAGAAGTATACCTCTCTACTTATTAATAAGCTTTATTAGCTAATAGTAGAAGAACTACTTTAAATTAATAGAAGAGGTATTAGGAGGAATTAAAAGAGGGATACTACTACTGCTTAGTCTATACTTCCTATTATCTATCTTAAATTTAAAACTATACGCCTTTTAAAAGTCGTTATTCTAGTAGGAATAGGTAGTCTAAGGGTTACAATATAAACAGTTTAAATAAGCAGCTAAGTATTCTCTAAGAAGTAATATATATTCCTAGTAAGAAATAAATATAGTAACTTAATTAGACCTAGTCCTTATAGAAGCTTAGCCTTTCTTATAGTAGTTATAAGGAACTATATTTTAACTACTAAGCCTATAGATAGCTAATAAAGTACTAGCCTAAAGGTAATTTAATAGCTTTTAGAAGAATAAACTAAAAGCGCCTTTATATTTAGTATAAATAAACACTTTATATTTAAATAGGCTATTAGAAGACTACTTTTAAATAATACTTTACATCTTAGTAAGAATAACTTAGTTTTAAAAGTTTTATATAACTTAAGTATAGGTTTACCTCTTAGTAATAGTATTAGTAAACTAAATCTTAGAATAAACTTTACTAATTAGAAATTTAAAGTCTTTCTAAATAAGAGAAGCTATAATTTACTTTAATTAGGTCTATAAGCTTATTATAAGTCTAAAGGAACTACTTACTATAATAAGATTAGGCTTTATAATATTATAAGTCTCTTTATTAGGGTTATAGCTAGTAAAGAACTATAGCTTTTATAAATACTTAGAATAATAAGAAGAAGCTATAATTAAAATTAATTAGGCCTATAATAATATATTTATAAGTATATTATAAGGGGATTATAATATAGTTAACTATATGTATTAATAGGTAAGTAATAAATAAGGGGTTTTAGTTTAATTATACGTAACTAAGAAGTATAACTATTTTAGGCTGCTTAGTTAAATAGGTAGTAAAATATACTATTAGCTATAGTAAATACTATAGCTAAACTATAGCTAATAGCTATAGTAGGTTATTAGAGATAAACCTATTAAACCTAATAGGTTTAGTAATACTAAGTATTATAACACTAGTAACTTTTTATTATAGTAAAAGTACTTAAGAAATACCCCTTTTTTAAGTAATAATAGTAAGCGTCTCTTACTTATATAAATTATTACGTATAAGATACCTATCTATTTATTTATACCTTTACTATCCTATTACTAATAAGCCTCTCTAGCGCCTTATTAGGTAATAACTTTATAAATCTATTAGCTAAGTTATTACTACTATAAATTTACTATATTTTATAGATCTTATAGCGTTTATATAACTAGTAAAAAGCTATTATATTAATTATAAGGCGCTTCTCCTTAGTAGTATTAAGTTTTATAAGGTATTTATAAAGGGAGTATAAGTTAGTATAAATAACTATAGGTATCTATAGTATCTTAAGTTAGTTTATAACTATTATAAGAGTAGTTCTTACTATATAAGTAATATTTACTTTAGTAACTATTATATATACCTTATAAGTAAAGACGCTATAGGTAACTCTCTTATACTTTATTAAATTAAAGTAAATAATATTACTATTAATAGTAAAGTAACTATTATTATTAGGGTTTTTACTAGTTAGTTTATTACTATCCTCTTTATTTATAAGGATAATAATAAAACTAAGTTAAAATATAAGATCTTAGTTATTTATAAAGGATCTATTAATAAAGATAAATAGTTTTATAGTTATAAGGTAAATAGGTATAAAGTAAAGTCTATAGTTAAGGTTACTTACTTACTACGTAATATAGTAGTTAAGATCTTTAATCTCTTTAGCTATAGGGGATTAGTATTATACTATAACTAAATAGTTAAAGTAAGCCTTAGGTTAATAGATTAAAGTAATATATACCTTATATATATATTATTTAACGTATTACTAAAAAGCTTATAGTAAATTAAAGTTAATAGGCTATAATTACTTACCTTAGCCTTTTTAGTAGAAGGTAATTTTACTATTAGTTCTAAGTAAAAGTATACTACTATTAAAAGTAATAGTTTAGCTAATATTAAGGAATTACTTTAGTTTTACTATAAAAGTAGCTTTATTTACTTTAATATCTTCTTAGTAGAAAAAAGCTTTATCTATAAGGTTAATAGTATTATTAGTCTATATACTAATTAACCTAAAATTCTTATTATTAGTAAAAGAAATAAGTAGGTAAGAGTTAAAAGTTAATATATCTATCTAGAGATTCTCTTTATAATAGGGACTATATATTACCTACTAGTAAGTTTTTACCTTTAGGATACTATATAGTAGTTCTATAACTTTTATAATAGTATTTAGTAGGTAAAAGTAGTATATTTCTATAGGTAGGTAGGTATAAATTACGTAGTTAAGGTTAGTAGTAAATTAAGTATACGCTTAGGTAATATTATATAGCTAAAGGATATAACCCTTATAAAGTAAAGATAAAGTAAAAGTAAGTAGTAGCTATTAGGCTATTTACTAAATAGTTAGTAACTATATAAGAAGTATAGCCTTACTATTATTAGTATACTTCTAAATTATAAGATATAACTTCTTATAAGCTTAGTCCTCTTTACTTTTTATTTTATAGACTATTTATAACTTAAAGATCTATATTCCTTTATATTCTTTATTATTATTAATAACTATATAAAATACACTATAGTTTTCAAGTCTTTTTACCTCTATAGAGTTAGAGTAGATAAATAGCTTACTAGGCGTAGTAATAACGCCTTCTTTATATAATTTTACTATAAAGGCGTAGTCTTTTACCTCTTTAGTTATAAGAAAGCTATAAAAGATATTAAGGGAAACCTTAGTAATAAAGGTAGTAGGGTTTTTCTTAGTTTACTATAACCTCTTTAAAGTAGTTATTCTAGCGTAACTATAATAGTATTATAAACCTATTTACCTAGCTAGAGGCCTAGTGTAATAACTTCTTACGCTTATAGCGTATTAGTTAGTTAAAGGTTAGTATTATTAATAGCGCTTTCTTAGTCTTCCTCTTATATATAGTACGGTTTAATAATAGTAATATAGAAGTCTTTTAGGCTATAGGGGAGTTTAATAGTATAAGTATAGCTATTATTAGTAATAAGCTAAAATAGACCTTTCTATTTATATCTCTTATACTATATATATATAAGGGATTAAAGTAAGAAGGCTATTATAGCTATAGTATTTAGGCTGTTTTATATAGTAAGTACCTTATTAACTTATTCTTTTATATAGATTTAGTATACTTCTTCTATTACTTTCTTTATAGATTTTACTTACTACTAGGTTATAAGTAATAAAGGGGAATTAATAGTAATATAAAGGTATATACTAAATATAAGAAGAGTAGAAATAAGGCTATTTAGACTAGTAGTATAATTAATTACTTTTACTATAAGTTAAAGTATAACTTTAGGTTTAGTATTTAATTTACTATAAATTACTTTATAAGTATAGTAAAAAGTAGTATAATACTATTTAACTTTACTAATACTTTAATAAGCTTTAATAGGTATTTTCTTTACTTTAATAGATAACCCTTAGGTAGTATATTTAAGCTTAGCTATATAGAAGTTAAAGCTAGCGTGTATAGTAATTTAGTTTAGTAGACTAAGATATATATTAATCTAGTATTTTTATAGTGCTTCCTATATATATTTTATAGTAATAAAGCGTAAAAACCTTACTATATTAAACCTAGTAGCTTTATTAATAACGTAAAGTATTAGCTTATTACTATTAAAATATATTATATTTATAATAATCTTATAGTTAAACTTATAGTTATTATAAAGAGTAAATTTAAATCTTCCTAAGGCTTTTATATTTAGCTAGTAGTAATAGTAGAACTTATTAATCTCCTTAATTAATAAGATTTCTACTACTTTACTAATACGTTAAAGTACTTTATAAAGCTACTAAACTAATAGGTAGCTAAATCTATAGTAAATCTACTATAGCTTAGTATTAGTTAGATAGTAATTTACTACGCTTTACTTAGGTAGTTCTAAAAGTATCTATATATAGCCTTATTTATAAATAATAGGTATAACTATCTTACCTTTAATAAGTAAGTTAGTAAGGTTATTAAATCTAATACTATTATTATCTATATCTTTTAAGTAGAAAAGAAATAGTATATCTAAGGTTATAATATAGAAGGTAAGTTTACTAATTAGTATAAGTACTTTTATAGCTTTAAAAGACTTAAAGTTCTTACTACTACTAAAGTAAATACTAGCTTTACTAGTATAGGTTATATTAAGTAGTAGCTTTATATTAAGATACTTATAGAAGGCGTAGTATTACTATTAACCTATAGTTAATATATAGGCTACACTAGTGTTAGGTATAATACCTTAGAAGGTTATTATAGTGTATTAATTATTAAAGGTAAATACCTTACTATTACTATTACTCTTTATAGTAAGCCTATAGTAAAGAGGGTTATTATAGGTAATTATATAGAGAGTAGCCTAATTATAAAGTTATTTAAAGACTTTAGGGCTATTAACTACTTTTTTACTATAAAAGGTTATAAATATAAAAAAGGTATTATTACTATAGAGGCTAGTATCTTTATTACTACTTTTATACTCCTCTTTAGTTTTATTATAGGTAGTAGCCTTTAGTCTTTTATATTTTATAAAGAACTAGGTAAATCTTAGTAAAGTCTCTATAAAATATTAGCTTTTATATCTCTAAAAGGATATATTACGTTCTTCTATTAAATACTTAGTTAACTAACAGCTAGTTTTACTATAGATAAAACACTTCTTTATAGTAAAATTCCCTTTTTTATAGGGTCTTTTATATAGACTATATATATAGTTATATTACTATTACTATAACTAATAGTTATTATAACTTTTATACTTATAGTTAACTTAGAATTAGCTATCTTCCTCTTAAGTCTAGCTAGTATAATACTATACCTTAGCTTTATAAATTATAACTATATTACCTATACTATTATAAAGTTATATATATAGTATATTATATTTTACTAGTAGGTTAGAAAGTACTATAGTACGCTTAAGGATACCTTAGTAATAAGTAATTAATTTATTATAATACTTCTTATTACTTAGAAGTCTATATTATTTTACTAATTTTATAAGTAAGTTTACTTTATTAATAAGGAGGTTAAGGACTTATAGCTTATTCTTACTAAGGTTTTTGTAAGTAACTAGCTTAAAGTTAATATAGTAAAGCTTAGTTATATAGACTTAGTAGACTTTATCTCTTTTAAACTAGGCCTTAATCTTTACTATTAACGTATTAAAATTACTAGTATACTTATAGAGAGTAGTAAAGTAATACTCCTATAGTTTACTAGTAAGTATAACTATAATTATAGTACTATATTAGCTATAACTTATACCTACTTATATATAGAGATTAATAAAGATTAGGAGTTTTAAGTTAATAGTTTTATAAGGACTAGCGCTATACTTTAATATAGTATTATTAAAGTATAGCTTAGTAAGGTTAGTTATTTAATAGGCTGTAATTTTACTACCTTTAGTTATTATAAGGAGATTTATAATAATAACGCTTATATAGTAACTAGGTTAGTAACTTTCTTTAAGTAGTAGTAGTATAAATTCTATATTAAAGTATAAAGATTCCTTAATAAATAAAGTATTTATATATTCTCTATATAGTTTTTATAGTAGGCTTATAGTTTTCCCTTAGTTATTTTATAGTACTTTAGTTTAATATTTAAATAGGTATAAAAAATTAAAGTTATTAGTAATCTTATTATAGAAATTATTATCTTTAACTTTTTTTAGAAGCCTTTAGACTTTTTTATAACTAAGTTAATTATTTCTTTATTCTATATAGAGAAATCCTTATAGTTAATAAGTTTATAAATTTTACTTATAATATTAGAATTACTACTTCTTAAGATTTATACTTTTTATTCTATAAGGAATTTATAAAATTTAATAAGTAGGTCTTTATCTATAGCGTAAAAGTCGTCTCTTAACTACTTACTAAAGAATAAATAAGTACTATTCTAAAGGTTAACTATAATTACGTTTATTTTAATAAAAATTATTATTCTATAGATAATAATAGTACCTAACGCTTTTCTATAGTTATTACTTAGGAGGTTACTAAGTATTTTATTAATTTATATAATACCTTATAGTTATTTATTAATATAGTTAGTAAGTTTCTTTAGTATCTAAAATATAGCTTTATAGTTTACAGTCTATAGTATAGATTTTAAGGAGATTTATACTATTTTTACTACTTTTAACTAAGATTTTATAATTCTTACTAATACTTCTTTTACTTTAGACTTTTTATTACTTAGTAGTAATATATCTAATAGTAATCTTATAGGGAATTTATTCTCTACTAAGGTTTTTAATAAAAGGCTTTTAGTACTATTCTATATATTATACTTAAAGTAGAGTTATTACGTAAGGTTTTTATTATTTTTACCTTTACTTATAAGTTACTCTTTAGTAACTATATAAAAGTTAGATTATCTAATAGTATATAAATTAAGGTGTTTTTTATAGTTTAGAATTAACTTCTTATAAAGTAATAAAGTTATAAAAGGGTGTAAGATAGCTATATATTCTTAGTGTCTTTTCTACTTACTAAAGGGGTAAGTTACTTATTTACTTTAAATTAGCTAATTAGGGTCTCTACTACTATATTAAGTAATAAGGGGTCTTTTTAGTAAGTAGTATAAAATAATTATTACTTATATCTATAAGTAGTTTTATTATATACTTTCTATCTATAGTATAACTCTTTTTAGGCGTTTCTTTTAGTTATATTATCTTTTTTAGTAAATCCTTACTAATCTATAGTAAATTATAGTAGTAGTTACTATAAAGTTAACTACTACTAATTAGTATAGGTATTATTATAAGGGGGTTATAATATAGTTAACTATACGTATTAATAGGTAAGTAATAAATAAGGGGTTTTAATTTAATTATATATAACTAAGAAGTGTAACTATTATAAGCTACTTAGTTAAATAGGTAGTAAAATACACCGTTAGCTATAGTAAATACTATAGCTAAACTATAGCTAATAGCTATAGTAGGTATTAGAGATAAACCTATTAAACCTAGTAGGTTTAATAGTACTAAGTATTATAATAGAAACACTAAGGTATATAAAAGCTACTAAGTAGTATATAAAACTTAATATAATAGCAGTGTTTTATAAAATAAAAGTTTATAAGGGAGATAAAAAATAAATAGCGTTTTAAACTAAATATAGACTTTTTAAATAGCTAGTATACCTCTTTAGGCTTACTAACGCTTTTACCTTATTCTAATAGTATATTAATAATATACTATAGTAGTTTTTAAAAAACTTTATAATACCCTATATAAATAATATTCTTATTTACTTTAATAGTATAAAAAAAGACTATAAGGCTAAAGTATAGTAGGTTTTAAAAGTACTTATAGTAGTAGGTTTATACTTAAACCCTACTAAGTGTAAGTTTACTATAAAAAAGGTAAAATATATAGGCTTTGTTATTATAGTTAAAAAGAAGATTACTTATAACCTGAAGAAATTATAAGCTATTAAGAAGTAGTTACCTTTTAGGTTATAAAGAAAGTCTATAGCTTCTTTAGATTTATAAATTACTACTATATATTTATACTAAACTATATAAAGATTACTATACTACTTACTTAACTAATAAGAAAGAAGACTTCTTTTAGATTAAGAGAAAATAAAAAGGTAGCGTTTTAATAGTTAAAAAAATTCTTTATTATAAACCTAATACTTTATAGCTTTAACTTAAAAGCTAATATAATAGTAAGAACTAACTACTTAAGGTTTACTTTAGAGGGTACTTTAAAATAAACTAAAAAAGAAGGTAAAGGTTAGTTACTAGCCTTTTACTTTTATAAACTTTTTTTAATAAAATATAACTACTTTATTTATAATAAGAAGCTTTTAGTAGTACTATATTATTTTTAAGCTTAGTAAGTAGAATTATAAAGTATAAAAACCTTTAGAATCCTTATAGACTATAAAAGCTTAAAATACTTTATAAAAAAGTAATACCTAATAGAGAGGTAAAACTACTAAGTAAAAAAGCTAGCTTAGTATAACTTTTACTTAAAATACTAACTAAGAAAAGATAGAGTAGTCTTTAGTATACTATTATATAAAGAATAAGATATACGCTTTAGGTAGAATAATAAGAGAGAAAAAGGTTAAGTAATTTAAGTTATTTTAGATTATATATTCTTATAAAGAACCTTAGCTAAAGGCCCCTAAGTATAGTATATTAAGCTAAAAGATAACTACCTACCTCTAACTATAGTATTTAATAGAAATAATAAGTTATAATACCTATAGGAAATAACTATAGTAAAAAACACTATATATTAATAAGTATATATAGTAGTATATAACTAGCTTAAAAGCTTCTTACTAAGCTTTTACCCTAAGGTATAAATTACTAAGTATACTTTAATAACTATAGGTACTTAACCTTTTAAAACTAACTATAGGTACTTAGAGAAAAAGAAGCTAATAATCTACTAAAAAGACTTTAGACCTAAATTATTTAAAGCTACTATAACTTTAAACTAATAGGTTACCTAAAGAAGAATAGTATTCTAAAGATTATATTTAAAAAGTTCCTTTAGCTAGAATAATCTTATAATATAAGAAGATTCTATAGGAATTATAACGTTTATAAAAGAATATATATTTAGTAGTAAGTAAAAAAAAGGCTTCTTAAGCCTCTTTTAATACCCTTTTAGCTAAGAAGTAAACTATTAATAAACTTTATAACTAACTTTCCTTTAGTAAAAGAAATAAAAGCTAGATATATATAGGTAATAGTAAATAAGCTAAAAAAGTCTATAATACTAAAAGAGATAACTATAATAGAAGTAGAAGTATATACTTAGTAGTTTATTACTAGCTACTACTAATTCTATAGTATACTAAAGTCTATAGTAAGTAATAGAAAAATAAACTAAATAAGCTACTTTTAGAAATAGTTTTATAAACTTAAAGAAGTAAAGTAGCTTTTTAATACTACCTACTATTTTTAAACTAATAGTAGTATAAAAAGATTTAACTAAAGAATCTAAGTAATACTTAAAGCTTATATATACTATATATAAGAAGATTAAGAGAAGCTATTACTTAGTATATAGCTAGTAATTAATAATAGAGTTACTAGTACTACTAGATTATCTCTTTTTTTTAAAGTATAGTTTCTATATTAACTTACTATTAGTTATAAAAATAAAAACCTACCTCCTATAGATAGTAAGTTTAAAAAGGCTAACTAAGTAGTCTATTAGTTAAGAGAAGTAATAGAATTTATAAAAGCTACTATAGTAGTAGTATAATATAAAGCTAAAAAAACTATAAATAGGAAGTATAGCCTAGTAAAGTAATACTAAGTAGGTAATAAGGTTTAGCTTTTTATAGTAAACTATATAATACTAAAACTAAGTAAAAAGTTATTTTAGTTATATTATAAGTATAAAGTTACTAGAATTATTTTACTATATATTATTAAACTTAATATCTTTAGGTATATATACTTATACTTTTATATAGACTTACTATAAAAGGTAGTAAAAAGCCTACTCTTTAGCTAAACTTAAATAAATAATTAGCTACTACTAGTAATTAAAGTAGATAGTAAAAAGTAATACTAAGTTAAATATATATTTATTATAGGCTAGTACTTAGTATATTAGCCTAGGCTTTACCTAAGTAACTATTTCTTACTAACGCCTTACTAACGCCTTACTAATACTCCTCTTTATACTATATAAACTAATATAATAGGATTTTCCTATTTTTCTTTTTTCCTTTCTAAGTTAAAAGTAAATAGTAATAAAGGTACTTTACTAGGTAAACGTATTATAAAGCTAGCCTTTTATATACTTTTAACTTTACTTATAAAAAATAACACTAGGTTAAGTGTTACTTCCTACTAGCTTAATAATAGCTAATAGAATAATAAAGGACTAACTATAATAGTTAGTAAATAAAGCTATTAGGCTTTTCTAAAATAGAATTACCTAGCTTACTATAAAGCTAAAGTAATACTAAATAAAAGTAGTAAGAACTATAAAGTTAACTAAACTAAGAGGTAGTACCCTTTTAGTAATACCTAGTAAAAAGCTTAGTAATAGACCTAAATAAAAGCTTTTACTCTCTTTACTAAAGTTTAATAGTAAATAATAAGAGTATATAGTATAGGCTTAATAAATAAAAAATAAGATTAATATAGACTAATCTTTTTATTCTTTAAACTAAGAATTATAGTACTTAATTAATTTATACTTAGACTTTAGTTTTTAGTAGGTAGTTACTACCTTTTATATAGCTAAAGGAAATAATAGTTACTAAAGACCTAAAGTTTCTTTATATACCTTAACTAAATATACCTTAACTTAAATACCTAACTATATACTACTACCTTTATATATATACTATACTAAAAGAATAATAAAAGCCTAATAATATTTCTTTTAAAGTTTAAGTATATATTAGCTAAAGTAAAAAGAAACTAATAGCCTATAGTAGTCTAAATATTCTTTCTTAAATTAGTACTTAACTAAAGATTAAAGAAATACCTACTTATAATCTACTTACTACTATATAACTATATAAAGTAGCTATCTTAAGTATAAAAGGTTACTTAGAAGATAGAAAAAGTAAAGCTAGCTTTCTATATAAAGTAGTATTAGTAAACTACTTAAGGCCTATTAAAAAAAAATAAAAAAAACACCTTTATAATAGGGTTAATCTAAGTAGTAACTATAAGTAGCCTTAAGATATAAAGAAGCTATACCTACACTAGGTCTAGTAGCTTAATAACTAAAAAACGCTTTAACTACTAAGAATACTTTAAGTATAGTAAAATTAGTTATATAGCTTTAAACTATTATACTAAGCTTTATAAGAAAAAGAAAGTAGCTAAACCTACTAAAGTTATAAGAGTTAAAAAAACCCTTCTAAAAGAAAGTAAGTCTAAAGACTAAATAGCTACTAGCTTCTCCTCTCTTAAGAGTAAAGAGTTAGAAAAAAAGTAGCTTTAGAATAAAATTAGGTTTTAAAAGTATTAAAAGAAGAAGTTAAAAAAAAGGCTTAGCTATAAGAAGCTTTACTTACTATTAGAAGATTAGCTATAATATAGGTATAAATTAATAAAAAGTATTTAACTTACCTTTTAATTAACTATAGCTATAATATTTATATAATAGTAAATAAGAAGCTAGCTTATAACTTTTACTTACTATATATAAACTAAGTTAAGAGACTTTTTTTTAGGTTTATAAAAGAAAGCTAACTAATTATTTATACTATAGAAGTAGTAGTAATAAACCTAAAGATTAGTACTTATATTTAGAAGATTTATATATATATTATTAAAAACTTAAAACTCTAAGTCTACTTAAGTAGACTATAGATAATCTTAAATAACGTTATATACTAAGTAAGTAATTACTAAATATACTATAGTAAAAAAAATATAAAAATATATTTCTTAAACTAAAAAGAATCTAAAAATATAAGATATATCTAAAGTATAAGGCTTTTACTAGCTTTTACTTTTACTATTATATACTAAAAAGTAGCTTAAGTATAAAAGAGAATATTAGGTAATAAGTAAGTAATACTAGGCGTTAGAGTAATAAGCCTATAGAATATTAAGAAAGCCTTCTAACTAAAAAAGAAAGTTAATCTATAAGACTATATCTAAGTAGATATCCTTAGGGATTTCTTTATCCTTTTTAACCTAGAAAACGTATACCTATTTCCCTCTTAGTAACCTAGTAAAGACTATAAATTACTACTAATACTTAGGTTAAAAAGTAAAAACACCTTATTACTATAAAGACTACTATAAAGACTACTATATAATATATTATAAGAGAAGCTTTTAGTCTTAAAGAAGACTTTAGAGGATCTATTAGATAAAAGGTTTATTAAGGCTAGCAGCTTAGCTACTAATACCTTAATACTTTTTATTAAGAAGCTAAGAGGGGAAATATAATTCTATATTAACTATAAAGCCTTTAATACTATTACTTAAAAAGACTACTACTTACTTCCTTTTATATTAGAAATACTAAGGTATATAAAGGCTACTAAGTAATATATAAAACTTAATATAGTAGTAGCGTTTTATGAAATAAGAATCTATAAGAGAGATAAAAAAAAGATAGCGTTTTAAACTAAATATAAACTTTTTAAATAAATAGTATACCCCTTTAGGCTTACTAATACCTTTACTTTATTCTAATAGTATATTAATAGTATACTATAGTAGTTTCTAAATAACTTTATAATAGCCTATATAAATAATATCTTTATTTACTTTAATAGTATAAAAAAAGACTATAAAGCTAAAGTATAATAGGTTTTAAAAAGACTTAAAGTAGTAGGTTTATACTTAAACCTTACTAAATATAAGTTTCCTATAAAGAAAGTAAAATATATAGGCTTTATTATTATAGCTAAAAAAAGAATCTCTTATAACTTAAAGAAATTATAAGCTATTAAGGAGTAGCTACCTCTTAGGTTTATAAAAAGAGTCTATAGCTTTTTTAGATTTATAAACTACTATTATATATTTATACTAAACTATATAAAAATTACTATACTTATTATAGGATAAAGTAGCTATTATAGATTACCTAGCCTAGCAGTAGATCCTACTAGAGATACTATAATCTACTAGTCAGCCGGCATATAGTTAGTCTATAGGAGCCCTACCTAGCGCCAGCCTATAAGGGCTAGCACTACTAGCTATAGCTTAACGATTAAGAGGAGAACTAATCTATTACCTATTTTTAACTATATTAAGTAGTAGTATAACTACGTTATAATACTATAGGATATTAACCTTTTACTACTATTAAGATTTATAATAAGAGGTAAATATACTAACTGTTATTAAGAGGAGCTATTTAGTTAGTTTTCTTTTAATTATAACTAATTAGAAGCCTATATTTTCTTTACTAGCCTAGCTGCTAATATATACCTATAAGTAAAGCTTTTTACCTATAGCCTACGCTATAATAACTACCTGCCTAGCTAAAGCTAACATCCCTCTAGCTAACACCCTTACTTTTAATAACCTTACTTTTACTACCCTTCTTTATACTTTTTTTTACCTATTATACTATTAAATCTACTACTACTAAAGCTACTATTAGTTAAGGTACTTAAGAGATAATAATAATAATAAAGTTACTAGCTAAAGCCCTATTAGAAGTATAGTACCTAATTTCCCTTAAAATCTATATTATTCTACTATATATATATAAATAACTATACCTATTACTACTAACTTTACTATTAAGACTTTATATCTTAAAATACTCTTTTTTACTATCTACTAAACTATAATCTACCTTTACTATTACCTATATATTTACTACCTTTATTAACTTTACTATTACTACTATTAATTTCTATAGTCTCTTTACTACCCTCTAGCCTATTAATAAGTAAGTAATTTATATTACTAGTATTACTAGTTTTCTTCTTAGTAGTAAAATCTAATAAGGCTATTAAAGCCCTTTATATAAGAATAGCTATAATTTAGGCTTAGTAAGATAGAAAAAAGCCTTAGTAAAAGACTAATAAGTAAGTCTTTAGTATATATAATCTATATATAGGTTATTACCTAAAGTACTTAATAAGATATATAAAGCTATTACTACTAATACTACTTTTAGTATATACCTAGCGTACCTATTAATTACCTCTATAGCCTTAGTTACTACTTATAACTACCTTTACTAAAGTACTTATATTACTAGCCTAGCTATATTAACTATACTTTAGATATAGAGGAGGTAACCTACCTAAAGGTAAATCTTATATATACTAATAACTTTAAGAGTAAAAAGAAAAAATCTAATCTTTTTAGTAGTAAGTTAGCTAGCTTTATAACTACTTACTACTACTACTACTAATATATTATAAAGCTACTTAGTACTATAGTTAAGATACCTTAGATAAAGAAGATAATAAAGAAGATAATAAGGAATATAATAATATTAGCTAGATAGTAAAGACTAGTCTCTAAAATAAAGATAATAATAAAATAATTTATACTAAAGAATATTACTATAACTATAAGGAATTATCTAGCTATATAAAGTAATAATATAGCTAGCTAGATAAATTATACACCTATATACCTAGCTAGCTATTATACTTCTAGCTAAACTACTAGCCTACCTAACTAGTTAAATATCTATACCTATATACCTAGCTAGTCTAACTATATAAATATTTATATAGCTAGCTAGCTAGCCTACTAATAGACTATTATATAGCTACTTAACTATATAGCTAGACTATATATTAGCTTAGCTAGCCTACGTATTAACCTATATATTATTTACCTAGCTAACTAACGTATTATTAGCTATCTTATTAGCTATCTTACTATTTATACCCTACTAATTAATATAACTATATAGATAGTAAAAAGGATTATAATAAAAATATAGATAGAGATAATATAGATATAGTTAGAGAATATACTAATAGAGATAGAGACTTTAATAACTATAGAGATAGATATAGTAAAAGATATACTAATAGATATTCTAATAATAGAAATTCTAAAGAATATAGTAAAAATAGTAACTATAATAATAACTATTAACCGCTTAGGTATACCTTTTCTATAGTAGCTAAAATAACGCTATAAAAGCCTAAGATATATAGTTAGATTAGTTACTTTTACTATTATCCTTTTTTATAAATATCTACTTTATTTATAACTATTATTTAGTTTTCTTACTTTTACTTACTTCTACTTTACTTTACCTTTACACTATATTACTTTATAACGCTATTACGTTTCCTTTCCTTTTTAGTTTTCTATATATAATCGCTATATAATAATTATTTTATTCTAAGGGGGGTACTTATTATAAGATAAAGTGGCTATTATAGATTACCTAGCCTAGCGGTAGATCCTACTAGAGATGCTGTAATCCACCGGTCGGCTGGTATATAGTTAGTCTATAGAAGCCCTACCTAGCGCCAGCCTATAAGGGCTAGCACTACTAGCTATAGCTTAACGATTAGGAGGAGAACCAATCCATTACCTATTTTTAACTATATTAAGTATACTACTTACTTAACTAATAGAGAAAAAGACTTCTTTTAAATAAAAAGAAAATAAAAAAAAAGTATTCTAATAGTTAAAAAAACTCTTTACTATAAAGCTAATACTTTATAAGTTTAACCTAAAGGCTAATATAATAGTTAAGACTAACTACTTAGGGTTTACTTTAAGAGGTACTTTAATATAAACTAATAAGGATAGTAAAAGTTACTTAGTAGCCTTTTACTTTTAAAAACTATCTTTAGTAAAGTATAACTACTTTATTTATAATAAGAAGCTTTTAGTAGTACCATACTATTTTAAAGCTTAGTAAGTAAAGTTATAAAGTATAAAAACCTTTAGGATTCTTATAAACTATAAAAGCTTAAAATACTTTATAAAGAAGTAGTACCTAATAGAGAAGTAAAGCTACTAAGTAAAAAAGCTAGCTTAGTATAACTTCTACTTAAAATACTAACTAAGTAAAATTATAATAGTTTCTAACGTATTATTATATAAGAAATAAGATATACTCTTTAGGTAAAATGATAATAAAGAAAAAGGTTAAGTAATTTAAGTTATTTTAGACTATATATTCCTATAAAGAACCTTAGCTAAAGGCCCCTAAGTATAGTATATTAAGCTAAAAGATAACTACCTACCCCTAACTATAGTGTTTAGTAGAAATAATAAGTTATAACGCCTATAGGAAATAACTATAATAAAAAACACTATATATTAGTAAGTATATATAGTAGTATAAAACTAGCTTAAAAGCTTCCTATTAGACCTTTACCTTAAGGTATAAATTACTAAGTACGCCTTTAATAACTATAAGCGCCTAACCTTTTAAAACTAACTATAAATACCTAGAGGAGAAGAAGCTAATAACCTATAAAATAAACTTTAGACTTAAGTTATCTAGGGCTACTATAAATTTAAACTAATAAGTTACCTAAAGAGGGATAGTATTTTAGAGTTTATATTTAAGAAGTTCTTTTAGTTAGAATAGTCTTATAATATAAGAAGATTCTATAGAGATTATAATATTTATAAAGGAATATATATTTAGTAGTAAGTTAAAAGGAGGCTTTTTAAGCTCCTCTTAATACTTTTTTAGCTAAAAAGTAAACTATTAATAGACTTTATAACTAACCTTCCTTTAGTAAAAGAAATAAAAGCTAGATATATATAGGTAATAGTAAATAAGCTAAAAAAGTCTATAATACTAAAGGAGATAACTATAATAGAAGTAGAAGTATATACTTAGTAGTTTATTACTAACTACTACTAATTCTATAATATATTAAAATTTATAGTAAGTAATAAAAGAATAAACTAATTAAGCTACTTTTAAAAATAGTTTTATAAACTTATAAAGGTAAAGTAGCTTTTTAGTATTACTTACTATTTTTAAACTAATAGTAGTATAAAAAGATTTAACTAAAAGATCTAAGTAATACTTAAAGCCTATATATACTATATATAAGAAGATTAAAAAGAAGCTACTTCTTAATATATAGCTAGTAATTAATAATAAAGTTACTAGTACTACTAAATTATCTCTTTTTTTTCTAAAGTATAGTTACTATATTAACTTACTATTAGTTATAAAGAAAAAAAGACTACCTTTTATAAATAGTAAGTCTAAAGAGGCTAAGTAAGTAGTCTATTAGTTAAGAGAAGTAATAGAATTTATATAAGCTACTATAGTAGTAGTATAATATAAAGCTAAAAAAACTATAAATAGAAAGTATAGCTTAGTAAAGTAATACTAAGTAAATAATAAGGTTTAGCTTTTTATAGTAAATTATATAATACTAAAACTAAATAAGAAGTTATTTTAGTTATATTATAAGTATAAAGTTACTAGAATTATTTTACTATATATTATTAAACTTAATATCTTTAGGTGTATATACTTATGCTTTTATATAGATTTACTATAAAGAGTAGTAAAAAACTTACTCTTTAGCTAAACCTAAATAAATAATTAGCTACTACTAGTAATTAAGGTAGATAGTAAAAAGTAGTACTAAGTAAAATATATATTAGTAGTAAAATAAAAGGTTATAAAGTAAAAAAAAACTAAAAAGGTATTAGTATAATAAAAAAAAATATAAACCTTTTTTAAAAACTAATTAATACTATTATAAAGCTTATAATACTTAATAAGTATAAAGTAAAATATAGTAAAATTATAAATAATAATAGAAACCTAGCTTATATCTATTAGACCTATTAGTAGGATAAAAGGAGGAAGTATTATTATAGGCTAATACTTAGTATATTAGCCTAGGCTTTACCTAAGTAACTATACTCTACTAGCGCCTTACTAGTACCCTACTAGTACTCCCCTCTATACTATATATACTAATATAATAGAATTTTCCTATTTATTCTCTTCTTATCCTAAGTTAAAAGTAGATAGTAATAAAGGCACTTTACTAGTTAAACGTACTATAAAGCCAGCCCTTTATAGGTTAACCTATATTCCCTTAGGGCTAACCTAAGTAAAAGTAGTAGTAAACCTAAGAAATAAAGGTTAGTATAAATATTATATAGTAGTACTAAATTACTTATAAAAGCTAGTAGTCTTAAATATAGTCTCTTTAATCTTATAACCTCTTTATAATAAAGGCTTAATCTTAGATTAAGGTTAATTTACTAAGATTTTCTTTATATTATTTTCTTTAGTTATTAAGACTACCTTTTAAAAGACGCTTTAGCTTAAAAAAGCCTAAAGAAGCTATTATTTTATAAAAGAAAAAGAAGCTTATAGTAAAAAGGCTAATAGGTTTTTATAAATAAAACCTTAGCTATTAATACTAAGGGAAAGAAAAAAGAAAGTAGAGAAAGTAGCTAGTAGAAGGCTAGCGTAAAATTTTAAATCCTAATTCCTAATTTAAGCCTAACGCCTAGCGCTACTTAACAGCACGCTTTAGATATACGCCTAACTATAGTTAGACCTTGGGCGTTTTTAGTGTGTAAAAGCACTATAAGTAAGGTATTAGAAATAGAGATTAGTTTAGTAAGCTAACGCTATAGCACTATAAAATAAATTATAAGCCTTATTCTATTTCCTACGTAGATTTATTAGCAGACATAGTGTCCTATAGATAAGACTGCTCTTACTAGCTTATCTATGGGAGAGCGGACGGGATCCCGAGTTCTCTAGTGGGTATGGTTGTATGTGCTTGACAATTGTGTCAAAACCATCTATGACAGCTTGCAATGGTCTGGCTTCCGGTCTTGATGAAATGATCCTGGACAGATATGTGGTTCACAAACATGCGCGACCCACGACGAAGCGATAGGAGTGCTGTGAGAGCAGCGGACGGAAGGGAGTACTGCTCAAGTAGATGGGCATTTGTTCCTCCAACACGCCTTCAGAAGCATTAAAGTAGCCGGTCGAGGTGGTGCAAAACGTCATGCCCAAGCATTCCGACTCTCCTCGTACGCCGGTAAGGCCCACGTCTTCATCCAAGCCATGTTTAACACCTCGGCTGCATCTGGCCGATCCTTAGGCCTCCATGCGAGCATCCTGTGCAACATGTCAAACAACGCAACCTTCTCCTCTTGATCAACGACACTCATATCACAAGACTGTCTCGGCTCTTGTACCCATTGCTCGAACCGCCTATCCCACGTCCATATGTCACGTTCATTACTGAGAGGCCTTCCTGCTTCGTCGAACCATCTGACCCGCTGTTCCCAATTATTCCACCACTCCGACGGCAGAGGTCCTTGTAAATGGACCTGCTGCGCCGTGATTTCGTCCTGAGGCGTAAGGATTCCGTCGATAAGAGACCTGTGAGCGAGCAACTCAAAGATGGTGCAACCGAGGCTCCATATATCTGACGCAAAGGAGAGAGGCGTCGTCGGTTCAAAGAAGGACTCGGGCGGGCGGATCACGAGGGGTGTATACGACTTAAACCGCGACTTATCTGACGGGCGAAAGGCGACACCAAAGTCATTCAGTAATAGCCTTGCCTCCTTAAGGGTGATTTCATCGCTTGTTATTCCAAGCCAGACAGCAGGAACGGCGTATGAAGGAATCCCAGCTGCTGGAGAGGTTGAGTTCTTGTCAAGACGGACGACAGGCTCTGGCTCGGGAGTTCCAGATTCAGCATACAACTGATCCACCGAGAGACCGTTGAAGGAAGGAGGTAGTTGGAGAAGGATGTTGCCAAGATGAAGATCTAGGGAATATATTGTTAGGTGATCGATTAAAGAGGCAGCAATGAGGATGAAAGAACCACGTACCGCCATGGGCATAACCCTGCGAGTGAACAAGAGAAATAGCCATGGCAAGCTGGGCAGCCAGAGACCGAGCAACATCAAGCTGAAGCAGTCTCGAATCCGACGCTTCTTTCGCATCCATAAGACTGCATCCCGCCGGGACTGTTACAAAACAAGGATGAGTTCCATTGGGTCCATCGAGACTAAAGCAGTCGATGAATGTAGGTATCATTGACGTCTTGTGTGCGGCGTGGCTGTCATTTGCGACTCCTGTAGTAAGCTGAGACAGAATCTCTACCTCTTGCGTGTCTGCATCTGCGGTGCCAACTTTGACGGCGACGTAATTCGACATCCGCTCGTCAAGAGCAAGCCAGACGGTTGAAAACGTGCCGTAACCGAGCTTGTGTACTATGCGGTATCGCTCGTGCAGACGATGGTCGATCTGAATGGGATGATAACCGCCCACCCGGTAGTCGCTGAGTCTTTCCACGTCTGCGATATACCCATAGTCAGGCTCTGAGGCTGACGTCGTCGAGTAGGGTACATTTAAGAAGCGGCGAGACTTTTGCGTCGAAAATGGAAAACTAGATTGACACGGTCGTCGCGGAAACACGCGTCGCGGTAGGGTCCGCCCGGAGCACCAGTAATTCATCTGTGGTAAACGGAAGCTGGTGACAATTCTCGGTGACGATCGTCTTACCGGAGGTGAGGCTCGGTGGGTGGGCGGTGTGGTGTGGGTGGAGCCCGGCTTATCAGAATGAGTCACTGACACGGCCATGGAGTGGCGGGTTGTGGGCCCTTGGTGCATACACAGAACTGTACTAGTACTACTGGTAGTAGTCATCCACTACGTTACCGGTAGTGTATCCGTACCAAGTGTACAATGTACAGGGGGACCCTTGATATCTGTCGAATCGGCCGGGAAACAATGCCAGCGAGCCCATGCCATGTCGAATGTCAAATCAGCATGGATGTGTTTTACACGTGTGTGAAGGTTTCAGTCGAGGCCGGTCATGCTCTCCCTCGGCGTGTGCAGATATTGCCTCACAGCCACAAAAAAGATTTGATCATTTCAACAGTGGCGTGACATTCGTCAGTGACGCAAATGATTGCATCCCGAGGCGGCTGATTACACACCGTATCACGCTCACTCCAATCACGGCCATTCCCAACGACTCGCGAACGCGGCTTGCCGAGAGTGGCGGGTGTCCCTGAATGACTACTGTGTATGTAAGGGGTATTGTAGATGGGTATCTACACCGTATGATGGTGGTGGTGCTTGATCAACAGCTGACATTGGCTCCGGTGTGTATCAGCTCGGTTGCTTCGGTATCCGTACACCATCTGAGCCCAAGGGTGGGAACCAGGAAAAGTTAGAAGCTGGAACTTGAGCTTGAGCGTTTGCCGACCGCATGCCTCAGCCCTGGCATCTGGTTCGCGCCGTCTGCGTAGACACACTACCTACCTATCTATAATCTCTATCGGGCCGCCGAGAAATTGACGCAAGCCGGTCTCCCCCCCCCCCTGCGCCGGGATCGCACAAAGGTGGGCGAGGTTCCCACCATTAACCCATCAAAGGAGCTTCACACACTTCACAAGCGGCGAAAGGGAGGGATTCCAGACGCGCCAGAGCCCAGAACGACCGGGGTGTGTTATGGGGTCCATAATTAAAACTGGAAATACCCGAGCGATCTCGAAGCCGTTTGCCGCCATCCTTTTTTTTTTTGCTCCTTTTTTTTTTCTTTTCGAGGGGCTACTTGGTAGTTTTTTTTGGTTACCACCCTTGCGGTTTCGCCCTATCGATGTTGGGAACGCGACTCACAACACAATTTCCAACCCGGTCAAAAGGGTCGGTCCTCTCTTCTTATCTCTGGGCTGGCTGGCTTTAAACAGAGGTGATCCCCCCTCGGCCGTCTTTTCTCTCCTTCTTCCACCCGAACTCCAAGTCCCTTCTGCAGAAAAAGGAAAAGGAACATCATTACGGATACCGCCCAACACCAAACCAGCATGAACTCGGTCCACATTAAGCACGGCTCCGTTCGACAGGGCAAGTACGACGTCTACTGGAGCAAGGACAACGAGTGGGCCATCATCGACGATGAAGAAGACGAGGAGAGCGAGCGCTGGCTGAAGGAGGCCCATCACCACCAACGCCTCAGCTCCCGATACCTGACCGCCGGCCTCTTCGTCGTCCTGGTGCCCGCCATGTGCGGTCTGCTCTGGTGCTGCCGGTGGGTTTCCCCTCTAGACACCTTTGTGGTGTCTTCTTGTGTGTGTGTGTGTGTGTGTGTGTGTGCCGGTTTCGATCGTACTAATACGGCAAGCAGACTGAGGCGGCGCATTTGAATAATAAAAAGTGTCGCGAAAAAAAATGGGTTTAAAAGACGGGAGTCGACTCTTATTGTCGGCTCACCAACCAGATCACGACCCAAGCTTTCATGCAGAACTTCCACGCCCCCCCCCTTCGCACAGGTTCCCTGGACCAGCGCAGACGATAACAGGGGCCAGGCGCCCAGATCGTTTCCCAGCGCGTTGCTCATCGTTGCTTCCTGCGAAAGCACCGATCTCGCCATGCCCAAGACTTTGAGAAGAAATCTCCTCGAACCTTCTGGCAACCGAGGAGCGCGCCGCGCATCCTCCACTCCACTCAGACTTTTTCTCTCTCTCTCTCTCAGTCTTTGTATCATCTTTCTGGACATCCGATTGCTCAGCCATAGCGATGGCAGCACCCCCACTGCCCTTGGCGAACACCGGCCCGGACGGCTCGTTGTCTGTCCACCAGCAAATCTGCACACGCAGTAGCAGCCTCGAACGCCACGTTATCGAGCGTCAACCCGACAGCCGCCGGATCCAGCACGTCGTTACTGTTCGTCGTGACAGTGGGACCGCCATCTAGCGCGTGCTCCTCGGGGCCTTCATCGTTTCCGTTGGGCGTCGCGGAGAGCGCTGCGGTCGTGGGAAGACCACCGGCCACGTCAGGTCGAAAGCGGACCCGCCCACGGCGGTGTGGAGTGCTGTCGTCTGTTGAGCTATTGGCGAGCCGGCGGACGTGGCGGGATCGCCGGGCCAGGAGGACATGTTTGCGAGATGCTGCCTCAAGACGCGGTCTTGTCTGTTTTAATTTGGTACGGAGATGTTGGATGAGGGTTTGGGGAGAGATTCGGCCATCAGGAATGGGTACCACTCGCCTCGTATACGTCAAAAAGTCATCGGAGCAGCGGCTCGACGGGAGCGGTGATACTCAAAGCCATTGGACACCAGACATCACAGTTGGAATCGAGGTACAAGCCCCCCCCCCCCACCCCGACCCCCCTTCCCTACTACGTAGACATACACGCGTATACAAACGAAATAGAACCAAGCACACGGAAACAACCAACCTTTCGTAGTACACCGCGCGCCGACGAGGCCGAAGTAGTTGGAGCATATCGTGTGCACTTCCCGCAGCCAACTCGACAACGTGTTTTTAGGATTCCTCGACGAGGTTCTTTGCGGCGCGGGTGGCGGTCAGGGATCCGGCGTGGTTCACCCGATGACCCGGAGGGGCCGGGCACCTCATGCCACAAACGAACGGGTTTTTTTTTTTTTTTTTTTTGCAACATGGGACGACCAGGACCAGGGTTCTTGAATAGGGCAGGGGTATATTCCACGCATTGAAATGGATAAAGTATAAAGTTGTAATGATTATTATGTTTTATCAAGGTATCATCAAGTCATCAATTTGGGTGCCATGCCAGGTCGTCGTCAAACCCGTCCCGATACCCTTCCCTCACGTTTGATACCCTTCCCTTACGTTTCCCAAACCGTACAAGTACAACACACGCGCGCTCCGGTCGACGGCGCCCCGCCCATCAGGCCTTCAACTCGACGTCGCGGCGGTACGTCCACGTGGTGGCGTCCGAGTAGACGGGCTTGTAGCCCAGGACGCCCTCGACGAGGGAGAGGATGACGGTGGGCGTGAGGATGAAGGCGCCGCCGTACTTGTGCTCGGTGGCCAGCACCAGGCGGTCGATGCTGGCGGCCGTGGCGAAGGCGCACTGGTGCAGCCGGACCTCGACGGCGGGGGGCTGTTGGTTGTTCCGGTCAGTGAAAGGGGTTTTTTCGAAAAGAAGAAGAGGTCTTGGCCAAGAAAATGTGGAAATGGGGCGGGGGAGGGGTGGGAACACCACCATGAATCACACAATACAACACACGCAAAGCAGAACCAAAACATGTATAAATAGATAAAAAAAACCTTTGGGTGTCGCACCTTGCTGCTGATCTGGTGGTTGGTCCTGCGCCAGCGCTTGAAGTAGTCGGCGAGGAACTTGAGCGTCGGGCTGTGGCTGCACTGGACCTCGATCTCGTGGGCGCCGCGGCTGTAGATGGTGAGGTGGTAGGGCGGCTTGAGGAGCAGGTCGTCCGGGCGGGGCAGGGCGTCGGCGCGGGGCATGAAGTCCGGGGGCGGGTGGGTCGCGGTCGAGCTCACCGAGGGGCCGCGACGGTGGAGGAGGCCGCCGGCAGAGTCGGGGCCGCTGACGGAGAGGCGGCCGACGCGGGCGTCGACGGCGTCGAGGTCGTCCCAGTCGTCGGCGTTGGGCGAGGCCGAGTACGGGGGCAGCTGGCGGTGGTCGGCGAAGCAGTCCCTGAGCTCGGCCTGGAAGAGCGGCTGGAGGTTGGCGGGCGAGATGCGCTGGCGCCGGGGGAGGGAGACGAGAAAGCCGCCGCGGTCGTCGGACCACGACGTCGAGGCGTCGTCTCCGCCGGATACCTGCCGTCTGCGCGTTAGTGTATGTATATATATATGTATGTGTCCCCGGTCCCTGGGACCCCTTGGTGGTGCGCCAACACTCACTTGGATAAAGACCCTCAGTCTCGACCAGGTGATCTTGAGCTTCTCCAACAGCGTCTCGGTCCACTCCTCATTCTTGCCATCGTCGAGGAGCTCCGCCGCGGCACGGCACCACGCCCCGACGGTGGCGGCGACGGCGACGACGGCGTCGGCCCTGTCGGTGTACTCGGCGTCGAGCTCGGCGAGGAGGGGCTGCCACTCGGGGTTCACGTCGACCTCGAGGCCGAGGACGTCCTGGAGGGACTTGAGGGACTGCTGGAGGTGGCTGTCTTCCTTGGTCCAGTGGTCGCGGATGGCAACCTTGACTTTGAGGGGTCTAAGGGGGGTCGGTCAGCGTGTACGTCGGGTGAAGGTGGGGGGAGGGGGGCAGTGAGGCTCACAGAGTTGTCATGCCAGGCTTGGATTTCCGTTGGTCCGTGTCTTTTGGTGAGATGTAGTGTGTGTGTGTTGATCTTGATGTGATCCTGTGATGGAGGAATTGGATTGAGACGAGTCCCGTCAACTGTAGATGGGCATCTGACGACTGATATCTGCTTTCGACTGTGA
>JASUDE010000322.1:4839-54904 GCA_034509685.1 Colletotrichum cereale | reverse complement strand
GCCCACGGCTCTCCACGCCACATACCCCTCGGGAGGTCTGCGGCAAGGGTTCCACCCTTGCCGCCATGGCGTTAAATACAACAACAACAACAACAGTAACCCTTGGCATGCCAAGCGTTGCTGGCCTAGTCTCTGGCATGCGGTCTGACACCCATTGTCACCGAGCATATATTTATAGTCAAGGAATATGCCTGCTGATATTGGGGGTACTCGGACACAGCCGAACAAGCGCAAAATGCCAAGTTGTTACACTGCACACGAGTATAACTGGTGGTGATTTGAAATGGTCTAGTTTCTCGTCTCATAGTTGGACACTCCCAAGATAGAATCCGGAGTATTGCAGCTGAAGCGGACATTAGATGTACGAGGGATGGTTTCTTACCATACCTGGATAATCTAGGGGGTACAGAACCACAATAGCACGAGGTCAAGGCGAGTCCAAAAACTCGGAGACATTGAGACATGAAAGAGGAGGCGGTTGTCAAAAATAGCCTTTCGGGTCAGTAGATCAGAAAACGTTCCACTCGGCATGATAAGTATTGTCCGGGACCGTGCTGGAATCCATGTAAGGTGTTGAGAAGCAAGAACCGGGAAGGGTACATTTGATCTTCGTCACCACAATATACCTACCTTTGGCTTCCTATACGCTTTTCACTCCGATCTAATTGGCTGTGGAAATCTACGCCCCCGGGAAACAAAGCCAGAGACAAAAAATTTCCGAGAACATCTGGTTCACCCTCTGTGAAACTCTTTCGATCCAAGACTCCCACCTAGGTAGTCTAAGCCACAATTCGCAACGTCTGCTACACACGGAAAGCTTGTTCGGATAGTTCGACTCGCCACAGTTGTGCAAATACACCATTCATATTTTTAACTGGTTTTTTTTTTCAAGCCTGCAAAATTTCTAGCAAAGCTTATTGCCAGAAGCCAAGCTGAAATTGTTCTTTGTGTTGATATCACGATTCGACGGGCATGGGATGTATGCTAATGACGGGCATGCACCGAATACTATTGTCAGCCCAATCAAGGTATACAGCTACACCTCCTTCAACCGGAGCCCTCTCTCCGTTCTTTTTCATGACGTGATCTTCAACTTAAAAAGTAGATAATGATGCGGTGGGCAGATTTATTCAGGAAGGCACTTGCACCAGCGGCTCCCCAACAGTAATGGTGTTTAAGTTTGGAGAGGTAGACTTTAACGCAGATCCCATCATGGAACAAACTGGACTCCCTGCACTCGTTTGTGAGAGGCTGAAAAAAACTCCGATGTGAACAGCGAGTTCGTCAAGGAAGATGACGATCGTCAGTTATTCCCGACAACTTTTTATTTGGGTCCCGACACTCATGATTGAGCACTATCTTGTCTGGATAACAAGACGTTCTGCAACGCCCCAAAGGCCATAGACAGACAACGCATGTTAGAACCGAATGACACGAGTGAGAGATTATGTTGAAATTGTAAAGGAGGTAGCCTCTGCCGTCATGACGAACAAGAAACCCGTCCACGTGGCGAATCAGCCCTCGGCACCGGATCCCAAGCACCATTTTCCAACGTCACGAGTTGGTTTAACTGCCAACCCTTACATAAGCCATGGTTCTATTTGCCCGTTGCTATAGCTACTTGGCTTTACGCCTCTCTTGCCGAACAGTAAAGTAGCATGTGACTTATAAGAGCCAATGCCAGTAATCTGGTATCTGAGGCTAATGGAATACAGATCTAAAGTGGTAAGGCGTCAGTTTCCTGAGGGGGGAATCATCGCGTTACCATTGCTGCCGATTGGTGAATTGGGACCGTAGAAATCTACAGGTACACCATTCAACGCACGAAAGTGTGCCTCGTTTTCGGATCCGTCAGTCATTGGTCAATATTCTGCTCGCTGCTCCAGGTTCTCTCGGCCGGCGATGAACCAGCGATCTCACTCTTGAAATTAGACCGCCCCGTGCCCATAGCGCGATTCTATCCCCGGCTCCCACATGTGGCACAGTTCCAGGGCCAGAGAATTTGCCAAGACTTTTCCGTGGGCCGATGCTCCCGTGCGACTTTTCTTTCATTGATCTGTACTAGTCTCTGCCGATTCGTAACTCTGCGGCCACAGCAGAGAAAACTAACAATGTAACCAGGGACGAGAAGGGGAACCTTGAGGTTGGCAGATGGTCCGGTGGCACATGACTGAGGCTTAGATATTACACGTTGGGCTGAGCCTGGTCTTGGCAACGAAAAGTCTTGGCGGCGAATGTTCTTGGCAGCGATAATTGGAGAGACATACGATTGACGACACAAGTTTTGCCTGAGGGGAGCGTTAAAAGCTTTCCACTAGACACACAACCTCTGACGGAATGTCTTGGCAATTGCCGCCATACTTTCCTGTCCATCCTGTCCCATCGAGTCCCTTCCACAATCAGTTGCCAATCACAGGCTGGCCTTTTTCCATCGTCTCATTTCCCTTCACAGTGGGCGTAAAAAAGTATACCCCGACCAGCAGGACGTTTCACTGGTTCCATTTTCAGCATGTCCATGCAAGGGCTCTTAAAACGTCCTGAAGCCATGCTGGAAATAATAACGGAATGAGGTAAGGTGCCAAGCCTGAGTCGACGCACACACACACACACACCAGGCTTGGACCTTGCCGACTTGCCACCTGCGCCCGCCCTTCCACCGAGCTCTGCGCTCTTTCAATCTACTCGATAGTCACGGCCGTCGACCAGGGGTAAAGACTCTCCGCCGGTATGGGCGGAGGGGAGGAATTGTCTTGGCGCGAATGTCTTGGCGCGACTCAGTTTCCGCAGCGCTGATACCGTCACCACCCCCTAACACCGAAAATACCAAGGAACCTAGTTAGCTTCACTTCTCCAATTTTTCTTGACTATACCCTACCCTCAATTTTTCCAGCCTCCTTCTACCTTGTCGCACGTCTTTAACACAAATTTCGGAACCCCGTCTCTGGCGGGGTAGAGTTAGATTGTCGAGTTTATGGTGTCTTTATGGCAGAATCTAGTCTTGGCGCTCCCGCAGATATTCTACCCATGTCTCCATTGCAGTATGCCCTGTTACCTGTAGTCCGTCGCATTATGCGTCAGTACCGCACAGCATGTGCCCAATTGTGTCCCCTCACAGATTGGATGAAGGCTGGGCGGACTCCACATCCGTCCTAGTCCTAGGCACATCGGCAGGGAGCAAGTAACAACTTTGGACAAGGCTCAACATTAGAATAACCTCATACGGCTTGACCGCATGCTGCCCGTTATCATGTTGTTTCCTGTCCCGATGGTATAAACAGAGGGGCCACACTTCCGATCTACAAGATTTCACTCCCACCACCTCGTCCTCATATACCGGACCTTGTTTTCCGAAACTCGTCATCGTCCTCGTCCTCGTTCTCGGGTGATTGTGCTATTATCTTAATGTGCTTGTTAAGCCATTCAACCTTTGCAAAAGCCACCATTTCACCATGAAGCGACTTGGGTACAGAAAATCTCGCAACGGCTGTTTACGTTGCAAAGAGAGGAGAGTCAAAGTATGTCCAGCCACTCCAAAGTCATGAGGGTGATGTCAACCCTCGAGGACCCAGCCCTTTGTGTTGCTTCTCACTGATGCATGCGACCGAGACTGACGTTTATTTCTCCAACGCAGTGTGATGAGAACAAGCCGTGCAGCGCTTGTGTGCGTCACGGACTGCCATGTAGTCTGGAGAACGCGGGGTCGCCAACAGGCAGTTCCTCGCAGGCGACGACTCTACAGCCGTCGTCAGGGGGTATTGGGCAGCGTACCAAGCGATCGGGATCGAGGGTAAGTCATACCCGTTGTTTCTAGCTTTTGCCGTGAGCTGGATCTCGTTTTCGGAAACTAACAAGCCGCGGGGTTGATAGGGCTCGGCATCGGCACGGAGCCGACGGCCAAGCGCGCAATCGTCTATATCTATGTCGCCGCAGTCAGGCGCCGAATCACTCGGCGGACACCAAAGCGCGCCAAGCCTCGGAGACCAGACTTCGCCGCCGGCACAGTCGGATCCTTTCCCTTACTTCTCGAGGTTTCTGACCGACCTAAACAGGTCAGAGACAGCTAGCGGCTGGATCTCTGATCTTGAGCTTATGCACCACTACACTTCCGTATCGTACCGAACGTTTTCGCACTCCTCCGTCGGCCAGAAGGCCCTCCAGTATGACGTGCCTCGTGAGGCACTCTCCTATCCTTTTCTGCTTCACCAAATCCTCGCCTTCTCAGCCTATCACCTGGCATACCTCCAGCCCGAATGCCGCCATGCCTACCTCATGCAAGCCGCTCAGCATCAGAACGACGCAATCAACGGCATGCGAGGGACCTTGTTAGGCACGATCTCGTCCACAAACTGCCACGCCCTTTTTGCCTCCTCCATCTTCCTCACCCTGAGTGCCTTCGCCACCTACCCCAGCTACGAGAAACACAACCCATCCTTCTCTCCCATCGACAGTATTATCGATATATTCACCCTAACAGACGGCATGAGCGTGATCCTCCGCACGTCGGACGAAGATCTACGGAGGGGCCCGCTGCGAGAGATCTTCATACACGGCGCCGGCGACGCTACACCCACGACGGTAGAGGCAACGCTCCAGCCCCTGTTCGACCGTCTCCCCAACTTGGGCGCTCAGCTGGCCGAGGCTGGACTGCTCGAGCACGAAGGCAAGTATACAATCATGAACGCCATCATAGCCTTGAGCAAATGCATCGCGAAGGTCTCCACGGTCAACGCCATGTCGGCACCGGTGGAGTTCCGCGCTGTGTTCCTGTGGCCAATCTTGATGTCTACAGACTACCTTGATGCGCTCCGACAACGCCAGCCGGCAGCCTTAGTAGTACTAGCACACTACTGCGTCATAATTCATCTGGCCGAGCCTGTTTGTTGGTTCTTAGACGGTTGGACCAGGTCTCTCATCTCGGTCATTTCCGAACAGTTGGCCGGGACGCCCTGGGCAGACCTGATACTGTGGCCCATAGAGGCCATTGGAGCTGGTGGCTACAAGGCGCAACTGGATCGCATGGTCCAAGCAATGCCCATTGCTCTCTGACCTTGCTCCCTGCGTGCGGTTGGGTGGATCTCCGTGGGTTTCGGGTTAGATGTTGGCGAAGATACACGGCGTTTCTTTTACAAGCGAGTCATCGTTACAATAGCAATCGTTTATAAACTGGAATTGGGATATCCGGAGGAAGCGGGAGTTACAGGATTTGGATGCACGATACAAACGGACGGACCTGGCAAAAGGCTACGTGTAGCCGGTTGGAGCTTTTTAGGAGCTCGACCCGTGTTCTTGGGAATTGGAGAACCCCTGTACTTTTACGTAGAAAGTATGAAATATGGTCCAGCGGAGCGTTCCGGGCGATAAGTTCTGCTTGACAGGTTTCCTGTATGGTGAGGACATATGCGATACGAGTGGGTATTCCCCGTTGTTCCGATTGTGTCCATTGATGGGCATTTCATCTTGGATCAAGCAACAAGAGGTGGCTTGGTGTCCTTCTGATCAGAAATCCCGAAAAAGGAAACCCCGTGTAGTCTAGTGAAGTTAGACAAAGGCGCTAGGCGCGTATTCGATCATCAGGACTTTCCCGAACAGCTTTCAATCTCACCTTCTCGGCGGGAAACTTTGAACTTTATGAGCCTACCCTGGTTTAGCAGCTCAGCTCAGATCAGTTGTCCTATATTAAACATCGGGAGAATTCACTACCCAACCTCCCACTGGATGTATACATGGATCTACCACGCTCCTCAAGCCTGGGTGCGGCCACTTGGGGTCAGAAACCCAAATATAAGCTAGTAATTTCACTGTCTTTGCTGCAAGGGTATACAACGAGACGCGCCTCCATAAAATAGGGGTCTTGGTGAGATGAGAGAAGTCAAGGTTTCGCAGACATACGGAGAGGGCTCTATCAAGCTCAACTACAAAATACCAGATGTTTCTTGCCTCGTCTACTCGTTATACGCGTCATACTCGTCATCTTCGTCTATTTCCTCGTCTTCGTTGCCGTCTTCAGCCCAAAGGCCCCCATGTACGCTGCTCATATGCGAGTAAATACCGCCTAGCCCAACATTTTCGCCGCAGAAGAAGCACCAATGGGCAGAGCAACCGGGAACCGTGCAAGTAATGTGGCCACATCCGCCCAGCTTCTCCGTCGGCGTCCCACAGCCGGGACAGTCGCGAATCCGAAGCCCCGTAGCGTCCTTGGCCTCTCTGCAGCCATCGCAGGACCATCCCGAGACTTCGGGGGCCCCAGCAGCGCAGACTCGTTCGGCGTACCTTCGGGCGAACCCACAACCCCGGCACCATCCGTGCATCCATTCAACATCCGTCAGCGCCGTCTTCAGATCGCCGATGTGGGATACACCGAAGGCGGAGACGGTCTTGGCGGTAGGCTGGCGACGGCAGAAGGGGCAGCAGAGAGCAGCGGTGTTGATGAGTCTGCCGCGAGCATTGAGACCATACCAGTCCTTCAGGCAACCGGCGCAAATCGTCTGATGACAGCCTTTCCTCCCGCAAGCTCGGCGAAGGTCCCTCTTTTTGAAGCTCGAGAAGCACAGGCTACAGTGGCCGGCCTCTGTCCGACGGGAATGTACCCACCCACGGAGTCTATCACAAATCTCAGTCTGGTTGTGAACCGGTTTGCCGCGGATGGTGAGCTGGGTTTGCTGCTGTAGTGACGGAACGATCTCGACATTGGCTGCAAGCGACTCGCGCTCAGTCTCGGGGACCTTTGAAACGGTGTGGAAAAGAGATCTCCCGTTGAAAGGGTCTTTGATGGCTGAACCATTGTTGCGCAGAAGCCACGCTTGCCCATTTTCAGTGCTCAACATCTTGGCGGAAGTCTCGTGGTCGACCACGGTGACTCGGTTTGCCGCGCAGGCGTAACACTTGAAGGCGGATAGGTCGAGGTCTGCGGGTCGATATTCCTCTGGCCAGATGATTCGATTGAGACACTGGGAGCACTCCACGCAAGGAGGACTCTTCTGCTCAGCCGTGGATGAGTTTGCGTGTCGGCAGTAGTAGCACTTGGCCCGGACGTTGAGTGCCTCTGGGTTGTAGACGACGTACTGGGCGCGACATGTCGGAATGAAGCATTCAACCCAAACAGCCTCGGTACTCTCTGTGTCGTTGCAAGTCACATTGTGAGCGAGGCGACGCTCGCCGTCTTTAGGTGGCTGGCAAACTTGACACGTGCACTGGTGGCCTAGAAAACAGAGACCGCAAATACCATTCTTGCCCATGACGGTGACGGAACGTGGGAACTTGCAGCCCTTGCAGATAACAATAGGGCCGATGGCAACCTTTGACTTTTCAGGACACCAACCGACCTTGGCCTGGAGTGTGGTGTTCCAGTTAAGCTCGAGCAGCTTGTAGTCGACCAGAGTCTTGAACAGACGACTGTCCTTTTCAAGCAAAATCCGCAAATCCGGCGCTGGGCGCTGCGTCACACCCTCGGCCACTCGTCTCTCGAAATCCTTGTCCGCGTCGAGCAGGAGAGACAGGCAGCTGGCGTTCCACGTCTCGGGGATGTCCAGGGTATTCCACTTGTCGGTGAAGCAGAGAAGCTCTTGATCGGCGGCATCTCTGAGTGGGCGGATGCCCATCCGAAGGGCGAGTGCAGCAAGCAGCGCCGCTGGGCGCGCCGCCAACATTGTTCCAGGAAGCACTAGGTGGAGCAGGACTTTCCAGAACTTTCGCCGGTGCTCTGCAGACGCGAGAGCCATTGGAAGCCGTGGGACCTGGTCGGCCGCTCTTACGTGAGCCGCCAGTTCGGACTCGGATTCGACATAGGTTAAACGCGTGAGAACTTTACCAAGACTTCGTAGAACGCGGTGGTCGCAAGAGCGGCCAATCTCCAGAAGCTCGTCTCTGGTGAATGCTGTGTTGATAGGTCCGTTGGATATTTCTTCGTCCTCGTCGCCATCAACACCCCTCTCTTCTCCCTCAAAGTTCCCTGCTCTGTCACCAACCCAGAAGGACTCTGTAGGGTCCAAGAACACGCAGGGGAATCTCTGGGCTTCGGGGACCTTCTCGATGATCTCGAGGATCTCGGCAGCGTAGTCGTAAGACTCTTCAAGCCAGGTCTTCATTCGGGCTTTCTTTTCAGGGTCCGAGATACGATCGACATTGTAACCAAAAGACTGGATGAGCTCGTTCCGAGCGGGGTTATCTCGGTCGTTGCAAACTGCTCGCCAGAGGCTGCCAAAGACAGGATTGACAGCAATGGCAGCGACGTTGGATTCGATGAGGGACTTGAGCTGCTCGGCAACGAAGGCACGATACGTTTTGTCACCCTGATATCGCCTCGCAAAGTCCAAGAGGGGCGTCTGCCGAGCTTCTATGAAGTTGGCCAGCTCATCGAGGCTGGAGTGCACAGTTGTGATGTTGTTTATGGCGGGTTTGTCGATGTGGAGGTCGACTGGGAAGTAGATCTCGGCTGCCTTGTCCTCCTCGTTTTTGACCTTCTCCACCATCTGGGTATCTCGGTACTGGCAGACGCGGGCGAAACGACGCTGGCCGGAGGCCGAGGCGCCCTGCTTTCCGACACCCATCCAGCTGAGGAGGACGCTAGCAGTCAGCTGAGAGATGGCGTCCGCAGTAGGGATTTCGTAGTGGGCATTGTCCAACTTGAAGCAGACTCCGCCTGTCATGTGGGCGAGATAGATGAAAGGAGCGACGGTGTCTGCGATGGCCCCCTGAACGACGGGAAAGACCTTGGCCCTTTTCTCGCTGTCCCGAAATGTCTTGGCCCCCAGAACCCAGTCCACAAAGAGCTTACCATGCCCGCCGAAAGTATCCGACTTGGATAGGTGGTTGATCTCTTTGAGCCTATTGAAAGTCTTCGTACCTGGGAGGTGAGGGGGGGCATCGGCGTAGAGGACGATTATGGTAGTGGCCTCTGGGCGCATCACGCTGTAAGCCCGCGCCAGCCCAGACTTTGCTGCCTCGGGCCAGTCGACGTCTCTCCAGCCCGAATCTGTTCGAATCTTCCCAGCCATATTAAGGAGGTCGTCCTGCGTGATAGAATCGGCGTTGGTGCCATGAGCAGAAGCTGTGTGCCAGCCGGACCATTCCGTTAGCATGTCGGTGGAATAGTCTCGGTAAGCCATGACTCCTATGCGCGAGAAGGAGCCTGTGAGAGACGATATGCGGATGATTTCTGGAAGCGACTGGCTGAGAGCCTGGATGTAACTGCGCATGGACGCAGTGGCGTCCGTCAGGAAGAGCAGGTCGTACAGTTCTTCGGCAGCCATGATCGCTGATGTTTAGCTCTTCTCTAAGTCCGTATGAGTTTTCTGCGGATGCAGGGAAAATATATGAGGAAGCGATGTCCACACGTCAAAAACCAAGACGGAAGCGTAAAAGAAAAGAGGTTTGTTACCCGTAGAAAAGAAAGAAGACAGCAATCTGGGAAGTTGGAACGAGGGCGCTTATTTATGCGCCTTGGATAAATCTCCGATAGATGTGAGGCCAATTGGGGGTCGTTGACTCACGCCGTCAGACCGCATCTGGCTCGGCTGGTTGGTTGGTAATGTGTCATTCGCCGTTCCAAGGGAACCAACAACGATAAATGCTAGGACCAAATCCACGCCAATCTATCCCAGTTTCGTCCGCAGATTGCTAGACTTTGATTGCCGAGCTCAGCGCACTTTTAACCCTTCACCTACTTCGTAGCAAGACTTCTACGGGTGCTACATAGCCACTGGGGGGTCACGCCATCGTGTCTCCAAAGGTGGTGCATTGCAGTATTCATGGCACTCGGGCTTTGAAATGAATCAGATGAGATTATTTGACTCCCACGTCAGTCAGCGTCGCAATGCTTCGCTCATCTCACTTGGAGAAGATGGCTCTGATCACCTGGATCCTGTTGTTGTTGGTGAACGATATGACCAGCGTCTTTCCAGACTCGTCGAGGTATGGGTGAGCAACGCCGGCGTAGACCAGGCCACCGTCGATGGGCTTGGCCTCGAAGATATTGAGATCCGGGGTCCAGGGGCCCTCGGGATTATGGGCCGTCCGCAAAAAGACCGACCCGCCACCGATCCCTACATGTAATAGCACGTTCAGCTGGATAAACAAGATACATTGATGATTTGAAAGAGCCGTACCCAGATGAACAAAGATGTAGCAATGGTAAAACTCATTCCACACAACCTGGCCCTGCCCGGTGCCCCACACGGCGGCCGTCTCAGGTGTGAAGACGGTCAGCCGGTCCGTCCTCCACCCCCGTTGCCGGCCCCACCAGTACTCATACTTGGAGAGGTCGAAGGCTTCGCGGGCCCTGACGCGGACCATGTAGACGTAGCTGCTCTGGAGCCAGTCGCTGCGGGGGACGGTTGTCGGCGGGCCGCCCCAGGCGTAAATCCAGTCGGACCGCGGGTCGCGGAACGCTGCGATGTCACCGTACCGCGGGTTGCTGTCGGCGGGCCACCAGTAGCCCCTTTCGCCGTAGCGCTTGGTCACCGTGGGCGTGCCGTTGATGACGTTCACCTTGGCGATGCCGGCGCCGATGAGTCCTGCCGCGTTCTGGTTCTAGGGGTTGTTGTCGTTGGCATGTGGTCTAGAAAGAAGTGAATACGGGGGACTTACAACCAAGTAAAAGACAGTCCCGGTTCCGGTGGCGGCGTCAGTCTCAACCAAACTGGTCCCGCCGAACCCGGTATCGAACTGTTCCCCCCAGGAAGGGTTGAACGGAATGAACTGTCTCTGCCGGCGGTTAACCCCCAGGTTCAGATCGTGCACCAGCAGTGGGTCGCCCGTCATCGCCGACACGGCGTCGCGCACCATACCGTGGAAGCCGGGCGTGTCGTTCTCGGGGTCCGTCACGCCGTCGTCGCACCACAACACGTCGCCCCAGACGGCGTACCACTTGCCCGCGATGGCGCCCGTGAAGCCCAGGTCGCGGTGCGAGCAGCTGTTGTCCGCCTTTTGGACGCCCAGGTACTCGACTTTGGGGTTCACGATGGGGTTCGTTCCGATTGCTGTGGTACTATCCATTTTTTTGGGTTAACGGGGGCTTGTGCTGGCGATGCTACAGAACTCGTTCTCGCGGTGGTTTGTAGAGCGGCCAGCACGAGGGGTCGGAGGGGGTTTGGAGTAGCGGGGAGGGGAGCATTACGGCGTTGATCCTCCGATCTTGGGGATCTTGGCTTGGGGTTGCAACCTCGGCGCGGTTAGTTGTACCGGCAGTCGTGATGAGCGAGTGATCTTGGTTTGAGAACTATGACCAAGGAATGAAACATCGGGTTGGTCAAGTCAATCAGGTCCTCGACGCGTAAATGGATGGCCGTAATTAAGACATGATCAGCGAGCAATCGCCGTGAGACTGAGAGAAAATGCGACTGCGCCGCCGGGTAAGGGTGTCTCTACAAGCAAGACTCGGAGCAGATTGTCATCGCCTTTCTCTCGTTTTATTGCTGTGATTCAGTTCACCCCAAGTCGTCTCGAGCCGGGAGCGGTTGGCTTTCCAGGGACAACAAGGCCCGAGTGAAGCCATCACAGAGGCGTCCGTATTGTGAGACTGGGCCGTTGGTGTATCTCCGCTGCCTGGGATCATGATTGCGAAATAATTCAAGCCGAGGAGTCCTTCACGTTGAACATGTCCGCCTCACTCATAGATCACATGATATGGCCGCTCGACCTCAGGGCTTGGTGTAAGTCGTGATGAGACGCAGGGCAATGTCCACATGCAGGTCAGACATTGAAGAATCTCGCAGTGACGAGTCACAGATTGTGCGTGCATCATACGTGTGTACGGATTTTGGGACGATGGACTCACGCGGGAGCATGTCGTGGCCAATTGAATTGACTCACTCACAGAGGTGGCTCGGCGATCAGCGGGCATAAGGCACGAAACCGTGCCCTTTTCCAACTTGCATCAGTACTCAAGCGGGAACCCTTGACTTGATGGAGAAGCACGAATACAAAGCTATAAAATCCAGGGGGGGTTAACTATCAAGTTGCCAACTGATTCTCTAGTCCATCAGTACGGATATTACCTGGTAAAGATTCATGTCCAACTTCCACACTGGGACTTATTACATGACCGATAAGACACTACACACACACACACACACACTCATCATGCTTTACATGAGAATCCCGGTGCCGTCTTTCGGACGACATGTTTCTGCTGTACGTCACGTCACCCACGTGGTCCGGTTCACCTTGACCGGCTCACCCCGATAAACAAACAACCTTCAGGGGCCTTGAGATGAGCTCCCAGGCACATGCTCGCCCCCAAGCCGCCCATTGGCCGATCACTTATACTACCCCTCAGGCCTGCCAAGTCGGGAAGCTTATGATGCGGGGGGGACAGGGGGAGTCCCATCTCGTCAGTCGTTCATCAACACTCTCTCGACCGCCAAACGTACATCTTACATGAAATATCAAAAGAGTCTCTCTTTCAGTCTCCGATCCGAACCCCTGCCCACTGTTGCATCAAACCATTTCAGACTCCACGAGCCCTGGGCTTGGCCCGGCTGGCTGGCACCATAACCAACCAACCAATGCCACAGGGTCGTCCCACGCCCGTTGCCTCCGTCATCGAACAGTCCACACGGGTTTGCTGGTTCATCCGTACATCGAGGCACATGAAGGCGACACCCCCCCGCTCCATCTACATAAAGATGGCCTCGCCCAGGGCCCGGACCGCGGCATGCTTCTTCGTTCTGTGCGCGTTCTCTACCGTCTACCTCGTCCAGCCCTACCTCACAATGGCCCCAATGACCAATCTCGGCCTAAAGGCTGCCCTCTGTAAGCCACTCTCTCTTCCATACTCCCACACACCCCCGCGGACTCGGAATCTAACCCCCGGACGAATAAAGTCCTCCTCCCCTTGGCCACCGCCGCCTCGGCCGCCGACGAACCCTACACCCGCAACGGCCTGACCTGGTCCGCGGGCGCCGTCCGCATGAACCACGTGCAGGTCATCGGCACCCACAACTCGTACCACCGCGAGGCGCCGCTCGCCGAGCACCCGACCCAGGCCGGCATCCTCCCCGGCGTCCAGAACTACTACTACTCCCACCCGGCCCTCGACGTCCAGGCCACCTACCAGTCCATCCGCAACTTCGAGCTCGACCTCTTCGCCGACCCGGCCGGCGGCCACTACGCCGCGCCCCTCATTCGCAAGCTCGCCAACCTCTCCACCACCCCGGACCCGGACCTCCTCGGCCCCGGCACAAAGGTCCTGCACGTCGCCGACGCAGACTACCACACCACCTGCAAGACCCTGACGACCTGCCTCGCCGTCGTCCAGAAGTGGAGCGCCGCCCACCCGGACCACGTCCCGATCCCCTTCATGATCGAGTTCAAGACCGCCGAGCCCGCCATCGCCGCCGCCGGCGGGGCCCAGCCCATCCCCTGGAACGACACCGTCCTCCTCCGCACCCTCGACGACGAGATCCGCAGCGTCTTCCCGCCCGCCCAGCTCGTCGTCCCCGACGACCTCCGCCGCGGGAACCTGACCCTCGAGCAGTCCGTCCTGCAGCACGGCTGGCCCGACCTCGAGACCGCCCGCGGCCGCGTCCTGTTCCTCATGGACAACGGGCCCGTCCACCCCGTCCGCGACGCCTACACCGACGGCCGCCCCAACCTCGAAGGCCGCGTCCTCTTCACCAACTCCGCCCCTGGATCCCCCGACTGCGTCTTCCAGAAGGTGAGTTCACCCCTCCATCATGTCCTCTTCTTTTTTTTCCTTCCTTCACACCATCGCGAGAGAGAGAGAGAGACTAACAAACCGGGCCCCCCCGCCCAGCTCAACGACCCCACCGGCGCCGAGCAGGCCAACATCCGCGCCCAGGTCCAGGCGGGCTACTGGGTCCGCACCCGCGCCGACGTGCCCCTCGACACGCTCCTGTCCAACGACACGACGTCCATGCGCGAGGCCGCCTTCTCCAGCGGCGCCCAGGTCGTCTCCACCGACTTCCAGGCCTACGGCATGAGTACCCGCTGGGACGTTGACTACGCCGTCCGCTTCGCCGGCGGTGCCGCCGCCCGCTGCAACCCCGTCACCGCCGCCGACGGCTGCGTGGACGCGGCGCTGGAGCCGGTCGAGTATGTAAGGAACTAGATGCCCCCCCCCGCCCCTTACCCCGTCCGACCCGCCTGGGCAGAGGGATGCGTAAACGGGTCTGGTCTATAAGTAATGATAATGGAGTAATGAGAGGGCATTTGTGATAGTCATTGCAGAAACCTCGACGATGTCCGGGTTCTGGCAGCCTCCGACGGGTTCCGACACTACCATGGAGATCGCAAATGAGGAAAAGCAATACAAAATTCTTTAACATGTATTCATTCTACTTTTGTCCCATTGCCAACTTTTGTGAAATCGGATGAGATACCCTGAAAGTGTGTTTCTTGGCATAACTATTGCGATACATATGCTGTTGCTGTATCTTGCCCGTTGCTTACCCGCCACATTTGAAGCAAAATATAAAGACTTTGCCGCCCACAGACGAAGCCGTTCCCTTGACCACCACTTTAAAACAGATGAATAAGACGAAATCCATCTCGCCCGTTATATCGAGTCTTTGGCCGTGATTTACCGCCAAGTATCGTGCCGTTTTGATACCGGCAATGTCTCGTACCTAGAATCAAGCGCCCCCAACGATGGCTCATACAGCCAGCGATGCCCAAAACGCGATATTGAGATCCTTCGGCCGCACCCCCGGCGACCGTCCCAGACAAACCGACTTCAGTCCAATCTCTGTGTCACGTCAGTATACACCCCTCTATCAGATCGAAAATGGACAAGACGTACCTTGCACCAGGACTCCAACGTTGATCGTCACCAGTCGCTTTCTGGACCCTGCGTTCGAAGCCTCGTTGATCGACTCCTCGCCGAGCCCGAACGTGTCGCCTCCGAGGCTGGGATCGATGTTTTTGGGCGCATGTGGCGCTTCCCCCACACGGGCCGTAGACTGCGAGTCGTCGAGGGTGATATCTGATGCCCTTGTCGGCTTAAGGTTCATACCGAGGCGCTCCCTGGTAAACTGCGATATGGAGCTTTTCTCGGCGCTGCGCAACCCGCCGATCATGTCGTCGACGCTGCTTTGCGCACCCGTCCCGAAGGCCAGCCCTCCGGCGGTCGTGTCGGTCGAGAAGTCGGCGGGATCGACCTCGGCCGTGACGAAGTCGGCGGCCGGCGGGATGACAACGCCCCGCTGCCGCAGAACCCATTCGACCTCGTCCGCGTCATAAAAGTCGCCCTCGAAGCCCGGCACGCTCATGTGGAGCTTGGCGGCCTCGTGGTCGATCCTCAGATCCCGTGTCTCCTCAGTCCCGGCATCCCAGGGTCCCAGCCCGAACACCGAGTCGACCTTTTGCCGGTGCGGCTCGGCCGTGCCTTGGTTCCCCACCAGGCCCCTCCGTTTTCCGCCGCGCGGGTAGTCCATCGCGTCGTCCATCTCGTTCATGTCCTCGAACCACGTACCCCCGCCGCCTAGGTTCAGAAAGGGAAACTTCCAATTAAACATGGACTCGCGCTCGTTCACTCTGAGACAGTTAGCCACTCGCTCCTTGATGCGCTCTTTGGGCTCAAACAGCAGGCAGAAGCCGAAGGTGCTGGACATGAGGGCCGGCGGCGGGTCCGGCATACACACCAGCAAGTAGGCCTTCTCCAGCGTCGACCGCTGCAACCGTCGCCCGAACGTGCGCTCCTGGTACGCGTACGAGCTCGGCGCAGAGAAGATGGAGAAGAGGGATTCGGAAAAGGACTGGTCGGATAGGTTGAGAGAGCCTGCTTGGTCCAGGCTATCCTCGAAAGACATACCAAATGGGAAGCTAGCATTGTCCGTCGTCGGCTCCGTTACGATCTCGTAGCCCAAGGGCGCCTGCGCAACCGTCGAGTGTGGCGCCTGCGACTGATTGCCGGTTGCCCACGACGTCGTGTGCACTGCCGTCAACGCCTGGGAGCGAGCGGTCGATTGCACCGTCGTGGTCTCTTCATGGCTGACGATGAAGCCTCCATACATCGCCTCGGCTGGTTTGGCGGCGGCGGCGTCGGGTGAGCTCGACGTGTCGCTGTGCTTTGCGTGGCCGGTGGTCGGGCTGGCCTCTTGCGCATCGCCATCGTTGTCTTGGCTAACGGGCAGTTCACCGTCCCTTTCGAGCTCCTCGCTCGTTCTTCGTGCCAACGCGACGAATTTCTCCGTTGTCGCCTGTAACTGAAGCCCGAACTCGGGCGTGCTCTCGTGCATGCCCTTGCTGACGGCGAAGTCGTAAAGTCTCATAAACTCCTTGCTCATTTCCTCGTTGGTTTTCCTGAGCTCATCGACCTTCTTCTCAAGCGACTGGATGGCCGACTCCTTACGGTTGCGGTAGGCCCTCTGGGCAAGGCGGATTTGTGTACGGCGACGCTACTCTGGTTAGACCGGGCTGGTGCAGGCTTCAAACACCCCATTGCGGACATAATAGAATCCTAAACGCATTCGTCCCACAAGGGAGGGCAGCGGGGCTGGCGATCGATTGCAAACTTACGTCTTTGGCCGTCTCATCATTCGTGTCTAGACGTGGCCTACCTCGCGATCTCTTCTTGTCTTCCTCTTCGAGCTCGCCTGCTTCGGAGGATTGGGCCTTGGTCCGCTTTTTGGGCCTCAATGGCTCATCGCCGGTCGCTCTCCGGGGCCTCCCCGAAGGGAGACTTCTCGGTGCGCGAAACCCCGACATGCCGTCGTCGTACGACTCGGCATTGAGGATGGAGAGCTCGGGGTTCTGCATGAATGATATCGGGTAGCCACCAGGGAACTGAAGAACCCCAGTGTAGCTGTGATGGTGATGCAGGAGGCCGTGGTCACTGTTGTGATGATGGAATAGTTGGGCCGGTGCAGCAGGGTGACCGAAGGACAAAGCGAAATCAGTTGGAGGCTGTTGGGGGACATGTGAGGGATCTAGACCCTGAAATCGAATCGGGACTAGATCGCCAGGACTAGTTTGGGGGAAACCGGGGTCCCGTTGATGGAACTCAAATCCGCCTTGTGCGGCAGCTTGGAACTGGGGTTGCAATAATAGCCTAGGGTCGTGAGGATGGCGAAGCAAAGACGTCGAATCTGGAGACGAAAAGGCAATGTTGGCCGGCTGGCCAGAGTCGTCGGGGGAGGTGTGCGATATCGACTGCTGATAGTGGCCTTCGCTTTGCTGGAGCTGGGCTCGGGGCTGTTGTTGGTAGTAGTGTTGGGGATCGTAGTAGACCACGGTATCCTGCTGGCCGTGCTCGCTGTGATACACGTCGCCCTGGTTCTGTTGCTGATGATGGCGCTTCTTATAGCGCGGCTGGATATGGGCGTATGAAGGATCCTGATGGAAATGGGGGTGAGAGAGGCCTGGGTACACTTGAGTCGGCGCGACAATGGATTGACCAGCTTGTCCCTGGGACGCCCACGTCGACGTTGATGACCCCGGGAAAGGGAATGCACCGACGCCGGTATGGTCTCCCTCTTCCTGCTTATCAATGATTCGGCGGCGATGTGTTAAAGGTCGCCGGTGCGGCCATCGGTTGACAGTGGAAACACCGTGCCCACCTTGATCGGGAAACCCATGTATAACAAATTTCTGGTGGGAGGGGGGAGGAGGCTCGTCCAGATCGTCGGCTGTGTCGGACGGCGTCTCCAAGCCGCTGGAATGGGGATGATTACTCATATCCACCGACTGTAATGTGTGGGCGCGCCGGCAACGGCGGAACACTGGTAGAACCTAGATGCCGACTAACGCACCTAATCTTGCGTGTCGCTGTGTCGTATTGTAGGACTGCGGGCTGCACGCTGGGTTCTGTTAAGGTTTGCTAGCTGCACCATCGTGCTGTACCGTTCGGTGTCTCCCGCGGAGCTAACGACCCATCAGTCATGCATAACAAGACGACGGCCCGGGTACCACAGTAAGCGCCCGATCCACGGGGTTCCTGGAATGAACTGAGGGGAGGTAAACTATGCAAGAGCTCACTGGATCTAAGGTAGTCGAATGGGACTCACTGAGCCGTGATGGATGGTGGATGGAAGCTTATCCAAGAGAAAGGCCCGGCAGATAAAACAGCTGTGTCGTCCCGGTAGAGTGCCAGTAAGAAAGGTCGGGCTTCTTTTCTAGCTCAGCTCGATGACGGGCGAGACAAGTCGGCCATTCAAATACCCAACACATGGGCAACGTGGGTGTCTAGGGGAGGGTCGTACACCATTTAAAGGAAGAGACATCCAGGGGCAACTTTTCGTGGATACTGACGAAATCCGAGAGCAAGAGGAAAAAGAAAGTGTGCCGGGGAGGCGGTTGAATGACACGACGACTCGTCGCGTGGGCGAACAAACCGACGTCGGCATGGCACACCGCGCCTATGCCTGATCCCAGGAGTGATATTGTCGACCAAGTTCGGCATGGTAGCCAACCCGGTGCCTATGACGAGAGGGCCCGGCAAGCGGGCTGCTCTTGACCATCAGTTACAACACCAACGCTTGCCATGGGGAGAAAACAACAATACCCGTGTAGCCAAGCATGATACAGCCAAGCCACAAGGGGTTGACTCGGGGAGTCCAGAATGTGAGCACGACATGGGGGATCTTTTTGTGAAAGTGAGATCCGCAGACTGCAGCTGCGTGGGAGCATGGCATCGAGGGGGAAGCGGTGTTCCATTCGCGAGGACTGGAGGCCGTTGTGGACTCGATCAGGCCCCGAATGGACCCGGTCAACGTAAGGGTTGCTGCCTCGGATGCCGCGGGCAGAACGTTTCTGTGGCAATCTTATTGCTCAGAAGGATTGCCGAGTTCAGGGTTCCCGGCGCGTCGGTCTCGACTGGACACTGGAGGAGACTGTGTGAAGGCTGCGAGTGATTGAAACCCGTACCCAGCTCTCGGGGGGCAGCGATTCGACCGGGGGACGACGGTAATAGGCATCGGCATAGATCCGTTACAACGGTCCTCCCGCCCACGAGGACGCAACGATCTCAGGTAGCAGCACTTAGCAGCCTCACCATTTGGTGCCATTTTTGGTCCCCGAGTAGCAGTGATCGACGGAGCAGACGGGCGGGATTCCCAGCCGGAGATTCCAAAGCATGCTAGAACCCGTCCAGAAGGGTGGGAAAAGCAACGAAGCCTTATTCTACAGGAGTCCCCGCCGGTAGCGAGAGAAAAAGGCCGCCCCGGCAGGCTGGCCTGGTGTTTCGTCAGAACCAAAGCTGCAAAAGTAGTCAAAAACGACAGAAAACGTGGTCGCATGCATGGTGCGCACGCGGTGGCAGATGCGGCATTCAGGATTGGTTGGGGGGCCATGCTTGATGGGCAGAGCAGCCTCGTGATCTCGACCAAGGTCAGGGTGTCCCGGGATCGTCCAAGCAATTCTCTCCGCGGGGCGGTTCCGGACCCAGCAGTTCGGCCGCTGAAAGTGGGCCCGGCTGTCCCATACCATCATCTGGTCTGGCTGTCATATTGAGGTCCAAACATCCATGTGAACGGCAGTGTAGACTGACTCCTCGAAAGGTGAGGCTTGATGGCAGGCAATGTCGTGTTGATGAGTTGACGACGGCTTGAACTGAGGCGGAGGCACCAGACACCTGCTTGCCGGATTACCGTAGTGGCATCGACTACTACAGATAGGATGGTAGTTTAAGGACCTGGATCTACGTGTACTTGTAGTAAGGTATCCATAGATAGGTACCGGTAGGTTATGTGAGTATTCGGCCCGGCCCCTCCCAACGTCTGATGGACCCCTTTTTCCCTTGTCTTTGAGCTACCTAGATTGGAATCCCGCATAGTCCAGGGTAGGGAAGGCGTGTTGCATGTTGCATGTTGCATGCTCATCACAATGACCACAATGTCGAGTGCAGCACCGTCCCGTCATTGTGTGTGTGTGTGTGTGTGTGTGTGTGTGTGATCCGTACCCGATCTGGGTTTTATCGAATACCGGCGAGATCGTGTCGTGTTGGTAATTTCGGGTGGCTCGAGAGGAAACCAGCCACGCCATATCGGTCGAGACAGTGACGATCCCAGCCGTATTGATATATGCAGCCGGTGTCTCGGCGGCAGCCACGATTGTAGACACACAATTTCAGCGTTCGCATCGAACGCCACTTCGGAATCCCCCTTGGGGATAGGCTAGGTAGCACGACCGTTGGATTCCGTGCATTGCTTGCGTGGGGCCACGGCCCTGGTCTTGATATCGTCAACGTAAACGTGGCGGTGTCGGGGCGAGAAAGTTTAGATTGCGACTATATGTGATGCCAAAGGTTTCGGTTCTTGGGGCGGGTGAACAGCGACATGCCGTCAGTTGTTGCATCGCCACCAGTCATGATGGGGTTTCCGTCTCATGCGTCTCGACTGGAATTGATGCACTGAGGGGAGCTTCGTTCGCGGTCCTCCCTGTCCAGCTCGCGGGGATTGTCGACAACGAGTTACCGAGCAAGCACCTCCTCCATGGTGCCAAACGAGAAGAATCCCAGAGGGAAGCCACGCGACATTGCGCATTGTGGAATCTTTCTTTAGTCATGGCCCAATGTGCTGTCGGCTGAATGACCTGGAACCGAATACCAAACATGCGTCCATATCCAGATATCGGGATGCGCCATTGCATCATCTGTCGATTCGAGCACTGCTTTGATGGTTGTGTAACCACCCAGGAGGGGCATTGGTAAGATCGAGGGGATACGAGCGGTTCTTGGTAAGGAAGATGAAGGATGGTGGAAGCATCGTCTACTACATTGTGTATTCCTGTACACGTATAGGAGGCAGGTACTTAGGTACCTATACCTACCTACCTAGGCAGTCACTCCGGCAGGTACCTGCCTACCTTGGAACATGCCCCAGCAAAAATGATGGGGGAATGATTATATAATAGTCGGCCCCTCAGCGCTGCGTCCCTACTGGGCTGCTGGGCTGAGTCGAAGCCCCAGAAGCTTAGCCGTAGTCTCACGGCCCCCGAAGCCCTGAAAGGGGGTCAACCTCGGGGCTGTGCGCCGGAATCCCCACCAAACACCCACGTTGACATCCCCTCCATTGGAGGTAGAGAGGTACCTGTACACTAGGCATCTAACTAGGGAAGTACTTATCCAGGTAATCCAGCTAGGTAGGTACCTAGGCAGGTAGGTAGAATACTCCGCCTCCCATCCTCCCTCCGCAAAGATCGACAACCTATCCGTACCTATCTTACAACAAACTCCAACATTCAATCCCCCGACCACCGCTGGGCTGACACCCCGCAATCGCCTCCCTCTCCCTGTCCCTATGTCTCTCTCTCTCTAAGGTCTCCGTCTCTTCTCGACGTTCCAGCGACCGATATGCGCCACGTCCTTCAGTTGACATCATGACCGCCTCTCCATCCTAACGGCATTTCAGCGAGGGACCAGCAACCACCCACTTGCCCCATCCCCCAGGCGTCTCAAGGATACTCGCGGCGACATTGCGATCCGATCCGACCTTGGATGCTATGGCTGACGAGAGTCCCGATGCAGGCTGGACGACTGTCCACCTGAAATCCCAGGCGCATCCCGACCGCCTCCCGCCGGCTCACCGCGAACTATACGAGAAGTCCAAGATCCGGGAGTGGGAGTCGTCCGGTGGTCATTGGTCTGGCATGTGAGTCCAAATCACCCTGCTGTCCTGCTTGCCGACAACCACCCGTCAAGTGCGCCGAAACTGACAACAACGCGCCGCGCCGCGCCGCATCGTAGTGGAAAACATCCAGACGACTTCGCCGAAGCGAAGAAGATACACACCAATATTATCGCGCCCAAGGACAATGACCTGGGAATGGGCACTTTTGGCCGTGTCGAGAGAGTCACCCACCGCACCGTTCGCCTGGCCCGGAAATGGATCAAACCCCAACGCAACCAGACGTTCCTCACCCTACGGAGGGAGGCCCTGGCCATGGAGCGTCTGGACCATGACCATATTGTCAAGCTGATCGGCACTTACACCTTCAAACAGCGAGAGCTTTACCTACTGATATGGCCCGTTGCCGTTTGCAACCTGGACGAACTCCTCACCGACCTCGCTGACTTGAGAAGCGGCCAGGGTGACCGGGAGGATATCTTGAAGAGGCTCGACGAGCTAGACATCTCGGACCTGACCCTCGTCGAGTCTGGCGGTCGTCAAGGCCCCGCAGACACTGGCAAGGCCAAATGTCCTCTCCATTTCCTACAGCGTATCATGGGCTGCATTGCCCAGGCTGTTACACATTGCCACGCCTCCAAAGTTCGCCACCTTGACCTGAAGCCGAGTAATATCCTATTGAACCCCAACAAGGTCTATCTCGCCGACTTTGGCATTGCTCGAGACTTCCACGATCAGGAAAACACCGCCACCATGGGCCTCCACGGAACCCCCAAGTGGCGTCCCCCCGAGGCTTATGTCCCCAAGGAGTACTCCACGCAGTGTGCCGACATTTACTGTCTGGGCCTGATATACCTGAACATTGCCACGCTCGTGTTTCATGGTGACTTGAACAATTTCCACTCCGTGGTCGGAGATTTGCTACCTCATTCCCGTGCCGAGAAACTCGAGGCTCACCAGAAAGACCTGGCTCTTCACGCTCTAGCAACCCAGCGTTTCCACGACGTAAAACGGCCAACTGTCGCGCCGCGCCACATACTCGGCCTTACTAGGAAAATGGTCTCCTCTGACCCAAAGGTCAGACCCCGAGCCGACCAAGTGGATCAGGAACTCGTCGACCTCGGTGGCATCGAACAGGTGTACCATAACAGCTGTTGTCGGAAGAGCGCCCGCTTTGTCGGCAACCGAATCGACGAGAGACTTGCGGCCGCGGTTGCCGAGAACGCCCGACTGAGGCCAGAAAATGAGCGCCTGCAGAAGGACGTCAAGGCACTGAGAGCCATGGATGAGACATACCGTCTGCGCCTAGAAAACCAGGAGAAGAAGCACGCCAGAGAAACCGAGCTTCTGACGAAGCAGCGCGACGATGAAAGGCAAAAACGAAGAAGGCTAGAAGAACGAGTCTACGAACTTGAGAAGCAGTCGACAAGATACAGCCACAGCCGGACGGGCTTGCCCCGGCCCGACACCAATTCCAACACCAATCCCAACACCAATTTCGCTTCCAACGCCGCCATCACGAACTTACACCATGGTTTGGGGATTGCCACTAAGCCACGCACCCACCCTTCGCCTCAAGCCGCGATACGACCCCCTCCCTCGACAAACACTTCAACCTCGGCAGTCCCGCGTCCGACGCCAACAGCGTGGGTCCCAAGCGGCCCTCATAAGGCATGGTCTACTCCCAACATTGCTGTTATGTCAGGCGGCTCCAAGCCTGGTCCTACACCGCGGCCGTCGGAGACTCCTTCGCCGAATCCCCAAACAAGTGGCACGTTGCCCTCACGAGGCTCCAACTCCCGTCTGCCAATCCTCGCCAAGCTTCCGGCCACACCAGGGCCATACACACCCAAGCTCAACAGGGATTCTAGCTCCGCAGCCAGCACGCAAGCCAGCATGTCTTCATCCATATTCTCGCGCCGTAGCTTCGACACGAGCACGGAGACGTTCACTCCTGCGGCAGTGAGCCCAGCTCTGAAACAAGCCGGCTTCGACGTTGTAGTTCGGGAGATTGCTGACCTGGAGCCATCCTACAGACCCTCGAGCCCTACTCGTTCTATCCCACCGTCCGTGTCTTCGGTGTTGTCTTCGCCCCGCACGACCAAGGCAGACCTAGCATCGGTCGCTGGGAGCGAAGTCTCACTGGATGGCCTCCGTCAGGTTATAACCCCATCGTTACAGTCAGGAAAGAGCTGGGCAGCCGTCGCGGGCGAGTCTCACGGGTTGGCGAAGATGGTTGGTCCACCGCCCCAGACCAACCCTACTCCTGTTAGCCCACGTAGAAGCAGAGAGCGCGTCAGATGAAGTCGACGGCATTACAAAAGATGATGTAGGGCAAAATTCACGATCGAAGAAAATGGGAGGCTGGTCAACGCATACGTTTTTGAAAAATATATATCCATAGCATTCACGAAGTCATGACAATAAAAGCGCTTATTGTTTTCTTAGATCGTGGACATCATTGTAAACACATAAGGCAAGCCACGCCATGGTATCGTTGCGAATTCGAGACAAATACAGCATAGTACAAGGGAGGCTCGTTCACCGGACAAGCCTCTCAAACCTCAACGGGGGCCGGCTCCAAGCCCCTCACCCGCCCTTGCTTGTTCTCCTCCCTCCTCTTGGCCTTCCGCTCGATCTTGGCCGCCCTAAAGGACGTCCGGAACTGCTTGTGCCTCTGCATCTTCTTCTCGGGGGTGTCCACCATCCAGCGGTGGCCCTTTTCCAGGTGGGCGCGGTCTTCCTCCTCGAGCATGCCTTTCTCCGCCTTGCGGATGTCCACAAACGCCCTCACCCGGGCGGCCTGCTGCGCCATCAGGTCGTGAAGCATCCCCCTCGCGAACTTCCAGCTCTCCGTCACCGCCTGCCCGTAGCTCTCGCCCTGCCGCAGCCGATCCGGCGCCTCCCTCCTCTCCGCCGCCGCGGCGGCCCCCCCGCGCGCGCTCCCGGCGACCTCCCACGTCTCCCGCCGCCGCGCCGCGAGCATCTCCTGCTTGACGATCTCCTCCCACCTGTCCTCCTGCGCGGCCCACGGCATGTCCTCGCGCGACGACCCGAGCATCAGGTCCATCGCGCGGCGCTTGACCCGGGTCTTGCGTTGAATGTAGAGCGCGACCGACTGGTCCTGCGGCTTCTTCTGCCGGAGGAAGGCGATGCCCTCGGCCGTGACGGCGACGTGCGGCACGCGCCGCGCGCCCGTGAGGTGCTCGCGCGGCACGGGGAAGCGCGGCGAGATGTAGGCCGGGGGCTCGCCTTCCCGCGAGACCTTTTGGAGGAGGGGCGGCCACTTGGGCTTCTCGGGGCGCGGGGGCCGGGGCGGCGGCTTGCCGGCTTCGGATTTGGCGTCACGGATCTTCTTGTCGCGGAGGTGGGTTATGATTTGGGAGTGTTCCTTGGAGTCGGGGGTCTGCGCCGCCTTGAAGAGGTTGAGGAACTGGAGACAGAGAAAGCGGTTGTTAGTGTTTGAGCTTGGGAAGTGTGAGTTCTGAAAGGGGAGATTGCCTACGTTGTACCCCGTCCCCAGCGCCGAGAAGACGATCCGGTAGCTCGTCTCTGTGCGGTTGCGCGCAAAGGCCTTCCTCACGAGCCGCGGGATCGGGTTCTGCGTGCCCTTGCGGAGGACATCGTCGGGGAGAGGGATCGCGCGCGCCTCGCGGATGAGGGCGCGGTAGAGGGCTATGCAGGCGACTCGGTGGCGGGAGCTGCGGGCCGGTATGAAATGAGACGGCGACATCCTTCTGGGGTGCGGGCGTCGCAGTCGTGTGGTGCGTTCTCACATTGCAATGGTTGTGGGTAGGGGGAAGCTCTGGTCGGAGCTTCGCGATTGTTACTTTCTCTGTGTCTTATCTAATCTTATCGCTCATCGTTATCGTCTAAGTGCGTTGAAGGGTCGGTCAATAGCATCACTTCTGGACCAGTATTCTCTCTCTCTCTCTTCAGGTCACTAAAAAGAACCCATCCCATCCAGCGACTATCTACAGTGTATAAATGTCGCCAAATCCCGATGTCAAGCATGAGCACAAATTTTTGACGTCTCTCAGTGACGTTTGTTTCTTGAGTTCCATAGTAACCCTCTCGGTGCTGCGCTGTGATCAATATCTGGTATGAAAGTCTCGAAAGCTCAAAAAACTGTCCGAAGTACAGCTGATGTTTTCATTTACTCTTGATTTTAGCTCACACGAAACCAAAGGCAAACCCAATGCTTCAAAGGAGACGGTCTTTACCGCTTGATCAGATGTGGGCGTGGGCAACCATAGCAGCACCTTTATGACCTGAATATCAAAGCATCAACCAAGCACGACTGAATCCAAGGAGTTCGGTTGGGTATAAACTCTCATTAAACACTTTCTGAGATACATAATCTGACAGTAGTCATTCTAGCGAGGACTGACAGGTTGTTCTGGGGACAAACGGGTATTACTGCGTATCAAAATACCCTGGCGAACGAGGCTGCTCTATCAATGAAGCCAAAACATCAATAGAAATTTCGCAATCAATAGGACTGATTGGCGGAGGAGATGACTCCGCAGGGTACTTTGTCTGGTTCAGCATTCGGGCTGACCACGGATCGAGGTAACCATCGCGTACTGGCAAACTTCGCAAGCAACGTGGCCCCCAGCCTGCAGGCTCAAGTTCCAATATGGAAGATATCAAGGTCCAGTTTACTTCCTATAAATATGCTTATTCTTTTTCTACCGTTTTCTCCTTTGCTTCCCTTTCGACATTTATCTTCAAGCCCTTTCACCAGCCAGCCACAACATATAAAGCAATGTTCCAGAAACCTTAAAACGGCAACACAGCAGTGCTAGTCAAGTATACATTGGGATGTTCCGTATCAAATGCCATGGGCTTCGTCTCCTCATCCTCTTGCATGGATGCTTCCAGCGAGACTATTCTACAACCACAATCAACCCAGCTCGATGCTTGCGAGTCCATTCTGAGGCCCAAGCCCCCAAAACCTCCAACGAAATGGAACGACATGCCTGAAGAACTCCGCTTGATGATTCTTGAGAGAATTGCGCAGGCTGCTAAGTCTCGTCGGCGGCGCAAGAAAGGCAGCTTGTCTACGGTCTGCGGCGAATGGCGAAGCTTCTTCGAGAGACGCAACTTTGAATCATTGAGGCTCGAGAGCCTTGAAGATGTGATCGTCCTGGATCATTGCGTCAGTGGTCGCCGGGAGGGTCTTGTCAAGAGGATCACGCTATCCGTCCACCTACATGCTTACGATTGCCGGCGTTGTGACCAGGCAGAAAACGATGCCGAAAAGGAATTGAACAACCTTAAGCTTAGCAGAGAGCTTCTGCGTCTCCTCGACGTGCTCTCGTCATGGAGCTCTCCGAGCGAAGGTCCGAAGAATGATGGTGTGATCCTCGAGATCGGTGCTGCTTCAACAAGCGATATTCAACACGCCTACATGAATCGTAGAGGCACCGCTCGTGATCGGGCAATCCGCGAGACACAGCATTTGATGCAAGCTCGTTGGCGTCAATTCTGGCTTGAAGGCTCCAAGAAGCGTACTCTCGGCAGCCTTCTTGACTTTGATATTGACTTTACGCAGCGGATCTTTGACAAAGTCGAGGGACTCAAACGCCGCGCCACTTTTCCGCAGGCTACGACGGTCACGCGCTTCTCGATTGATTACAAATACTATCGAAGCCTCTCAGCCGCGGGTCTCGAGATGTTCCTGAGATGCCTACCCTGTTTGACTGGAATAGATTACTTGTACTGGTGCGGTGTCGACCGCGAGGGGCAACGCTTGCGCCACGTGGCTAGCCTCGTCTTGCTCAAAAAGTTGCCCAACACGGTTACAGAACTAACACTTCAGGAGCTCCAGGATATCGACTTACACAAACGAAATTACTCGGAAGTAGACGGGACCGTCGCAGCGGCGGCCCTCGAAGCCAGTCGTCGTCTTTCGTACTTCCAAGGAGCCAACGCCTTCGATGCAGTGAACTTCTTCAAAGACTTCTACCCGGGCCTTCCCCGTCGGCTGGACCCCCCCGAGCCTTGGTTAACGCTCAGATTCTTGGCCCTCACCTCTTGCAGCGCTTTGAGGTCAGGCATCGATCAGCTCCCAGCAAACCAGCTATTGGTTGCGGCGGCGAATGCGGCACTGCAGATGCCTAAGCTGGAAATTATGGAATTGTGGATGATGTGGAGAGTGCCGGAAGCATTTATTTTCCGATACCAAGTGTTTGAGGACTCAACCGGTATCGAGGTAGGGGCCGCATGGCCCTTCAACTTGACAAAGGACGCTCGAGAGGCCTGGAAGCGCGTGGCATCTATAAACACGCGCCATCTACTGAGTGAGACGTCCCTTAACTCTGCTTTTCTGGAAAAAGGGGCACAGTTTATTAAGCGGGCCCGTTTGCTGAGAATCCAGTGGGTGTGAATCTCAGCTTGATACATCTTAAACAATTCTTACACTAACGAGCAAGAATACAATAACCACCGGTTGCATATAAATCATTTGTTAATTACCACGCATGAAGGTACTTACTTCAAAGTTTCATCTCGAGCAATGAGACATTCAGTGTTCACGAGGCCTTTCTTCCATTTTCCTTTTTGAAAAGCCGTAAGATCATCGCCGATTCACGCACACAGTGGAGATCCCACAAGGGGAAGGAGCGCCTCATGGTACTGCTATGTATGTGCCTCTGCATCAAGTAATATTTACTGCACCACCGATGGCTCTTCTATTGATCCAACGGGCTGCTTCGTTTACGAGAAGACAGCAACGCTGGCAACGTCCTCAGAAAGCCCAGGTCCATTGGGAAAGCAGCATCACATATTGTATCGCCTCATTTTTATCAAGTAATACATACACCTGTTGCCGTCTCACCGAATCAACAGCGAGCTCGTCTTAGTCCCCAAGCTTCTTGGGTCTCGAATCAGAATCTCAGCCCAAGGACGTGATGAGAGATTTCACGGATGCGTACAGCATCATACCGCCTGGAAAAGCCAGTTTGATATCAAGAGCTGATTTGGTAATGCTATGTATGAAATGGCTTGGTCGAAAACAGAGAAGTCTGGGTGCTATCGCTCGTGATGCTGACGGCCCTCGATCCCGATTGCACGCCACATTTGTCACGATTAGCAATACTAAAATAGTTTACAGAGCTTCTCGGCTCAGAATGAATGACGAGTATTTGAACAAGCCACAGAACAAGGAGTAGGGTGTATAGGCAGCTTTCAATGCTTGAAAACCTCATATGATTGGAGTGGGGAGATGAAACATAGTTCCGGTGACATCAACTGGGTAGTGAAACAGCCAGCGGCCTGGTACCGAGGCATCTTCACCAACGCGATCTCCCCGCCTTGGAATCAGATCTCATCGGATAAACCCCGCTGATGCCGCCGCGCATCCCCTCATATACCCCATATTAAACTTTACTTGTCGAGTAAAGACAAATATCTCGTCTGTGAGATCCCGCCCACATCTTGTAGCTTATCTACAGAGTATCAGAGACAAAGTCTCCTGACAATGGCCAGTATTGCAATGTCATCCACCGACGTTACCACTGCCCAATCTCTGCCGCATACGCACACTGCATCGTCCCAGAGACTCAAGAAGAGAGAGTACGACCGCAAGGCCCAGCGTAACGCCCGTGAGAAGAGGAAGAAACGTATAGCTCAGCTTGAGAGCCTGGTCGAAAAGCTCAATCACCAAGATGACAATGCTACAACCGCATCTCTTGTTGCGCAACTATCAAAGGTGACCGAGCAGCGCAACAAGCTCATGAACTGCTTGAGAACAACGTCCTCATCTCTCGGCCACCATCTTAAGGAGACTGAGAGTTGGAACCTGGACGATTCGACAGGAGGAGAGCCGCTGCGCCTGCAACCAATGAACGTTGAGATGCCTTCCGACAACACGTCGAGTCCGCGGTCATCCGCAAGGCCAACAGCCTTCCCTATGCCAGTTCAGGAGAGTCTCGCCGAACCGGACCATTACAACCATAATGACAGTCATGTAAGCAGCTCGGTGAACCAAGCAGGCCTTGAAATTGGTCAGATATTCGACGTTATGTTTGAGCCAGATTTTGCTGCAACAACGCCGTCAATGAGAGTCGGCGGATCACAGGCACCGTCGACTACAAACACTGGTTCGACTGAAAGACATAGCATCAACTTAGCAGAAACGGAAAGTGGCCCGTTGATGTGCCAGTGCTCCTCGGCAACGAGATTGCGTCGGCTTTCGGACGGCTCGCAAGTCAGCTGCAACAACTGGAAAGCCGGCAACGAAATCCTTGGAGAGCCTTTTGTCCTCTCCGACGCCGTTCTGAGCCTGGAGAACGAAACAAGTGAAGACATTCCTCTTCATGCCGTGCTCCACGGTTGGGACAGTCTCGCACACTCCGGCAAGATGACTCCACTATGGAGGAAAGTCCGACAGCTCGACGAGCTCTGCTTTTCGGCTTGCGGTCAAGCCGAGCGCCTTGCCGTATTATACATTATTCACCTATTGATGAGAGCGTACGCAGATCCTAGTCTTGCGAGATCGGCACTGATACCACAGTGGTATCTCAAGTCGTAAGTGCCAGACTCATATCTCCATGAGCCGATGGGTCCGAGTTAATCGCGCGAAGACCGTTACAGGGGGTTGCATATGATCCATCGGCCAACTACTTCGCATGGTATATGACCTCGTCCATTGTTAGTTGCGAGAAGCTGACGTGGACCATGTAGGCCCGCTCTTCGATATCGATTCGCCGTCTCTCCCCACCGATATTGCGGGAACGAGTTCTGGTACATGTTCAAGGAACATCTTCGGATCGTCTGGGCATATGAATTTCGCGATTGCTACCTTCACAACGTCCAGCTTGGCACATACGGCCTCTCACCGCTATTCAAAGAGAGGGTTTTTGACCTCGGATCTTGGACGATGGAACCGGACTTCTTTAACAGGTTCCCCGAGATGCGCCAGGATATTCCGAACTTTCCGGGACAGCCTTCTCCATCAACCATGTATAATTTTGCCTCGAGCCGCTACGCGACGACGCCGTTGGGGATAGGGATGACGTTGACCGGGGCGGATGCTCGCCCGAAGACGGGCAGTGAAGACAGCCCGGGACAATCAAAGAGTAGAGATTCCGATGAACAATATGGCCTTTCTGCCGATTTTCATGTAAGCGGGTTCCTCTTGAGCGAAATCAGCGCCAACGGGACCCTGGACTGTACGGATATGGGGCTGTGAAACTTGTATAGCCAAGGTACGTCTATTGGCATCGAAGTCAAGCCGGCACGGGACTGGAAGTAAACCAATGGTAAAGTGCTTTCGAAATTAATGGCACGGTCGAGACAGTTTTAAAGTCCTGTCACCGGGGTTCCTAAGTTGTAGTACGCCTTACACGTGGCTATCGTGGTTAATAATGAGAGAGTCAATGATGCCGCTAGCAAGGGTGCCCTGTGCCGTCGACAGTTCCGCGGGACACCGAGTCTCCACCCGGATCCGAGACGATTCGTATGTGTCGGCTGATGAGACGAACCTTAATGCCTTCTGGTGACAGCTCTAGTATCTATGGCAGATTTCTCATGTTTTTATTTGGAAACACAGCCTCAGATTCGTCATCTACAAGTAGAGAAGGCCTTGTGGAGTCAATGAGAGGAATACTCCCGGCCGCTCCGTTGCCCATATTATCTACCCGCGATTCCTGAGCCTTCTCGAGGTGGGTTTCCTCGGCAGCTTTCTGTCCGTCCTCGAACAAACCTACCGTGCCATGAATCCACGAACTGTATTAATTAGTCTGGGGCTCTTCAACCTCGGAGTCTCGGATGCGAGTCCGGTTCGGGATGGAGTCTCCGGTGATGGTCACATAGAACGGGCGACGAGAGATCGATCTGGGGCGGGAACCGATCCGAGATCTCTACATCTCGCCGGCATCGTACACCGCCAACAGACCAACGACACAGGCATACCCGTTCAACAAGACTGCCAGTTCAGCGCGTTCGACGAATTCTACATCACCGACTTCCTCCAAGAGAAGTTTCAAGATCTTTCCACGTCGGACCACTGCTGGATCATAAAGGGCGTCCCAGGGCTGAAGGAGCTGCTTCGCCGGAACATCTCGGCCAACCCTATTCTCAACGTCACGATACCAACATGCGTTACTCTCAACGTCACCAGCTCCGGCAATACCTTCTCCATCGACTTCTCGGACGACTCGTACCAAGTCAACAGCGTCAACGAGAATGACTTTGTGATTTTGACTTATGTCCACCGTGGGTGTCCTTCCTTCACAGAGCCTTTGTTTCTACGTAGTGTTTTTTGCTGACGGGTCGTCAGTCGTTACAATGACTGCTGCGTTTTTTATCGCATACCCTGTCATTCTGGTACTGGCAGCAACGCCTAGCTTATGCATCATGATCGACCGCCCGCTGCGGGAGCCCACGAAGCGAAAGGTTGAGCTGTGGCAGACCATCTTCACCATCATCTTCTTCGCGCCGTTCTCGATCATAGGACTTGTCACGGGCATCATAGCAATGGGGGACTCTGGCCACGGGAGAACATCACACGGGGTATCCAATGACCACTCCACCTGGACAAGCCCTCTCCCAAAGCTCACTAACAATTTTCCTTAGATAACCGGGTACGTGACGGTCGGCCTGGCAGCCATCTCAGTTCCTCTTTACCTGTACCAGAGAAGACTCAGCACCCGGCCGGATATAACATTCTACATGTACCGCCGTATCAAGTTCATCAACGCCTTGGACTTCCTCGTCTGCCAAGCGATCCTCCTCATCTCGGGCTTCGCGCTCCCCGACGGCATCGACGACTTTGGAATCATGACGATTTGCGGCACCACTACCATTTCATCGTCGCTGATCTTTTCCCTTGGCATGATCGTGTCTTTCTTGTGGAACGGCGCGATGGCGACCATGACGGTGCAGTGGCTGCTCGAACGACGCATCAGGGGCGGGAGTTTCAGGGATAAGGCGCCGCCTTGGATGCTCAAATTTATGAGGAAGCGCGCGGACTCGGACACCACATTTCAATAGACATTTCAATGCGCACGGCACAAAGACTAGCATTCTGAGCTTGTTGTACCAGCATAGCGATGGGGTCAATGAAATTCATATATGCACCAGAACTGTCCTGTATCTCAAGCGGAGAGGCCATGTGCCGTGTGATTCTCATCCTCGTTCTCATGGAAAAATATAGACCGACCATGGTTGATAAAGCCTGAAACATTCGCAGCAATAGTCTTTCCCCGCAAGGCCTCGGCTTCGGCTTCCGCGGATGAGCGGCACGGGTAGGCCGGCCCCACGCGATTCAGTTACCGTTGCAGATCATGTGTAAAGAACTTATGTCGGGTGGAGGCGCTCTCATTACTCCAAGCGTTTACAGGTACTTGTACAGCTTGGTGGTCTGACAAGCAAGGCCCGACGATCTGCCTTGATTTTATTAAGAAGCTGAGCCAAGACTTTGAAACTGGTTGCGACATACTATGTACATAAGAGGGAGAGATGTAGGTAACAGCTGAAACTTGAACCCCAATTCTTGGTATTAATCTTGATCTTTCAACTTCTTACCAGATATCATTGGTACCACAGAGTACCCGATTAGTTAAGTTATCTCCATATAACTTATACGTGCCATCCTACCAGTTGAAATACCGCGCGTCCTGAACTGGCGCGCGGTCAAGCTTGAAGTAACCCGGCTGCAGCTTCTGGAAGACCTCCATCGGGTCGTACTTCTTCGCGACGCTCTTCAACCGATCCTTATTTTCCGCCCCGTACCCGCTAACGGCATCTTGGAACTTGCTGGCGTAATTCATGTACACGTAGTCGTTGCCCAGCCCCCGCGCCTTGGCTTCGGCGTTGATCCTCTCAAGCAGCCGAGACGAGAAGGCGTACACCGCGTCGTCATCCTCTTTGTTGCTCCACGCGATGGAGAGCTGCACGATGTAGAACGGTCCATCTTCGACCTTCAACCCCAGGGCGTTGCCGCCGTCGCTCTGCATGCGCTTCAGCATCGGCACGGTGATGCCCTGGATCACGAGGGCGGGCACGATGCCCGGTACATCTGCGAAGGCGACTACCTCCTCGTAGTAGATGTCGCGGGCGAGCTCGACGATCGTGATGTCAGCTCGGGTGCTGATGACGGCGTAGATGTCCCGCAGCCCCGGCGGCGAGGGCTCCATACCCTCCCTGGCGTACTCAGCGATGACGCGGTTCTTGGTCGTGTCCGAAGCGGCGGGGACGGCGTTCCAGTCGGAAAAGATCGGGGCGTCGCCGCCGTCAGGCTCCGCGTAGTACAGTGTCGTCGACGAGATCTTGGTGCCGTTGTAGAGAACGTACACGTGCCAGAGGCCGGCCTTGGGATCCTGCTCCGCGTTGGCGACGATGTTGGCGAAGGCCTCGGCGAGCTGGGGGAAGCTGCCTTCGGTGAAGACCCTGGTGCCACCCCACATCATGCCGCCCGGGAGCGGGTGGGTGAGGAGGTTGAAGCCGACGACGAGGCCAAAGTTGTTTCCGCCGCCGCGCAGAGCCCAGTAGAGATCCGGGAACTGGGTCGTCGTCACTCGGATGATGGCCCCACTCGCGATTACTACCTGTTGCGTGTAAGCCCAGGTTTGTAACGTTGAGAAAGAAGGCGTACATCGAAGCTCTCAACGTTGTCACAAGCCCAGCCGTAGAGGCCCGAAAAGTATGAGATGCCACCTAGGACTAAGTCAGCACTCAAAAGTCCTGGAAGCTGGGCTATGATGCGCCAGAGATGGGACTGCCCAGGAGGACCATCATATAGCCCTGATAACCGACAACTCACCTCCAGTGGTTAGTCCTCCGACGCCAATATTGTACAACCGTCCACCGATAACGGTGAGATCAGACTTGGCCAGCTCCTCGTAGACATCGCCCCAGATATTCCCTGGCTGTATCGACGCAACCTTTTTATCGGCAGACAGCGAAATGGCCTTCATGTTCATGAAAGAGACGGTGATCCCGGCCTCGATGTTGGACGCCCCCGCCATGGCGGCGTGCCCACCGCTCTTGGCCGCATAGGGGCACTGCGTCAGCCGGGCTAGGAGAACCACGACAGACACCTCTTCTGGTTTGGACGGCTTGAATACACAGTAAGGCCTGACCTCGGCCTGGTTGGCCGACCAGTATGAGCTAACAAAGGCAGTGTATGCCGTCTCGTTTCTCGTCTCAACGGCAGCGTCACCGTATATGGATTTCAATGAAGTGCACTACGTGGACGAGACAAAAGTCAGCTCTTATACGAATGTCATCAAAGCCAAGTGGTCACTCACAGCTGTAGAGCACCCGGTCTCCGACTGGTTGCCGACATGTTTCTGGTAAGGGATCTCGGCCACACTGACGCCCAACTTCAAGAGTGCTTCGGCCACATTGAAGTCTGTTGGTTCGACCACAGATTCGCCGTCGCCCGAGTCCTGCGCGGCTACGGGAAGCACATGGGTGGCCGCCAAAGCAGCCACCATGAATTGCCTCGATAACTGCATGGCTTCGGCAGTGGGCTGTCCCAGGGAAAAGTTAAAATGAGGCAATTGATAACGTGTGGATGGCAGTTCGCTTCAGGGCGAAACTCTTTCAATTGGCGCGAAGGCTTGGTATTTATGTTTTCCAAAGCTAACAACGCTGAGATTGGTAATTGATCCGCAGAGGAATCGCCCCACGGCGTTTGTCGCTGTTCAGCACTGAAGAGAGTATCCGATTCCTTCCCAGAGCGCCGCAGTAGGTTGATGCATCCTCCATGCAGAAACCTTGTACCACACACCATGTAACCCCCTAAACACTAAGCGGTGGCGGCGAGACAAGCTGTTGCAATTCCAACGGCTGAAAATGATGGGTATTGTACACATCGTGCAAGATGAATCACAAGCAAGGTAGCCCGGTGGCGTTTGTGCCGACTATTTGAACCTCTACTTGGGACGTACGCCCGAAAAGAAGAAAAAGTTGCCCGTTTTTCTCCAGAGGTGGAATTCGTGGCTTATGGGGATCATCATGCATATCGCGATCCTGCGGCGATCCCATTAGCGAGGGTTGCCAGGCACCCGGCCCTCGTTGTGCTTGGCTAGACACTATTGGCCAAATATCAATCGAGTTCGAGTTTGGGACTTGACGGTGTAGGAGAACTGATCTGCAATCTGCAATCGGGCCGCAGAACACAAATAAGTCTGAAGGCGTGTTGAGAGCGAACAGAGGAGTCCGACAACTACAGGCGCATCTGAGAGATGCTGGCTGACGACGTTGATACTGTGCGCGGAATGAGCGGTAATGTTACAGTAACCATGACCGAAGGTTATCAGAGTGTAATACTCAGAGACCAGATTTACGTTTGATCGATTGAAAGTGTGCTCAAAGAGCGAAGAATTAAACAAATACAAGGTCGTGGGCATATAGCAGTATGCGGATGGAAGGAATCTACACTTGGGATCGTGAACTAGTGCGAGCCAAGACCGTGCCGGTACGACCAATATACCTGCGCTCAAAGATACAAGCTAGAGGAAGAAGCAAGTCAGTGGTTAAAGTAAAGTTCGAACATTGAAATCGCGTGGGACCAATAAGAATAGCACGACAAAATGAAACCCCCTGATAATAAGGCTGATGCTTGTGCTATACACAGTGTCAGGAGGATGCATTGCGCGTTTATAGAAGAGCTCTGGAGTTTTTTGTCAATATTCTTCACTCGGGGCTACGTCTTACATAGGACTCTGGACGATCACATCAGCATGATGACTCTGTAAACGTTTTGTGGGCTTCTAGACGACTTAATCCGTGTGGAGGGAGGCGGATGAAGAGATCTATGGGAAATATGCCCGGCCGTACACATCCACCGGCTTGAGTTGAAGGCCTTTTCCAAGATAGAACAGAGAACGACAATTTGGGGTCCGTCTTCACATTCGAGTCATCGCAGCTTAACGGGGAGGTGTACCGAACATCAGAGGACTGAGCAGACAGTACCCGACCAGGCCATCTCAGCCAAGACATGGGCGGTGAACTGGTTATCCGAGCGATCCAATACCATAACAGGAACCTTGGGGAGACATTGGAACTGGGGGGTCGCACTAAAGAAACACCAGCCCCTCATGGCTTTCACCCCGTCGGGCAAGCATCGACGTTGAGCCGTCCCGAGTCCAAACGAAATGACAGCTGTCAAATGCGTAGGAATCTCGGACGGGGAGACACGGCGTCTGAAAACCATGGAATAGGACCCCGCGTGATGCGCCCTATCCCAATCGTTACAATGCATCCACCACTACCACCCTTCGGGCACCCTTTAGGTGACAGCAGCGGTCCCGTTTAGGCGGGTCATGGGGCTAGGCTTGTCGGACGTGGCGGCGGGAGAGTCGCGCGGGGGAGGGAGTGATTAAAGTGCCGATTGGCATGTCGAAAACAGTGGAATGACGGAAGAGGGTAGGCGCAACCACGGTGGCGTGCCTTTGCTCCAGTGAGATTGGCTCGATGGCGTCTCTGGGGCTCTCCGTGGAGGGGCTGTCTGCCATGTCTTGCCTGGAAGTCTTGGCTGTCAGGTTAAGGTAATGATTCAGCCAAGTGCTCCTGTCGGTGACGCCATGCTGGAGCCAGAACCAGTCAGGACAGTCCACTGTGCATGAGGCGTAGAGACCACTGGGAGTTTCCCCGCCCCCAGCTCCTAGATGGCCACGCTTGTGGCTTGTTCGCTGGAACTCATGATCACGTCCATGATGGCGATGAACGGGATGGTCGGTGAGGGCAAGCTGGGAGTTGCAGGCTACATAAGTAACGGCTGAGTCTCGTATGGCCGATCTGATTGACGTGTTGGAGTGACGAATCGTGCCTTACAGTCTGCCTCGGTCGTGTTCGCCTTGTTGCCGACCAAGAAAGCTTTGCCATCAGCTATTACCCCGGATCTTCGCTGACGGCTAAGGGGCCAAGGACAGGACGGACCGACAGGAACAGAAAAAATAGGGGCGGAAAAGAAAGGTGATCCCTGTCAAGGCATCACTGATCGTCGGTCTATGATAGGTAGTGTTGTGCCTGTGCTTCGCCCTCACTGGTGGTGCGACTGCTAACTTGTCCAGCTTGGTCGAGATCCGTCCGGTCTGCATTCTTACGCACCTGTTCGCGTCAGGACCTCGACCTGTCGGGCGTCAGGTACTCTCTGTACACCCAGTCTGCCCTTGGCATTGACGCCTGCTTCGTCTACCGTATTCGCACAGGCCGAGCAAAAGACTGCAGCAATCGTCCCTTCCGTAGCCTGGGCACCTCAACATAAGCGAGTAGCAGACAGGCCGACTCGTGGCAGACAGGCCGAGAGGCAGGCGGCGGGCTTGGACGGCACGACGGCACGCTCGGACGGCTGAGCGAGTTTGGGCCAGACCGAAATCATTGGATTCGAAGAACGGGTCGTTGGGCGGCTCTGCGTCTGCATCACGCTTACAGTCTGTAGTGTGCGGCCGTCCTCTGGTCACAAGCGCACGAGGAATCGCAAAAGTCCAAGAGACCGGGCCAAACGAACTAGGATGACGGTGCCGTTAAAGGCATTGGAAGCTCCCGTAGTGTAGCTTGGTTGTTTGGTTGTTTGTTTCTTCTCGCATCGACGATCTAGTTCGAACAAGGTGGATGCCTCGGCGGAGACAGGACCAACGAACGGTACGTGCCTTTTGATTCTCTGGCTCTCTGCCGTCCTCTGCCTCCCTCTGCTGCTCTGCTTCTCTTTGGGATCTTGGGGCTTTCCCGTCGGGGAGAGTTTGAGAAGTGTAAAGGTGAGGCAAGGCGAGGGAAGGCGGGCGAATAGGGGGCCGAGGAAGCTGCAGCTGTGGTCCAGATCTCTCCTCATGACTAACTTAGGAGACAGGCAAGTCTGAAGTTTCGACCAAGTCCCGAGTACCTGGAGGTGCCGCTTTGGCGTACCGAGGTTCCAAGTAGTTGTCTCCAAACACCCCCCTCCTCCGCCCCATCGCGAGACCCCTGGAGACAGTGGCCGTGGACAACGGAGACCGGACACCCGACAGCGGTAGCCTGAAAGTGTAAGCAAGCATATTGCATCTCCCACGGGCATTGCAAAAAACCGGAAACCGGACAGCGAAGAGACAGTCAGCAAGCCAGTGGACTGTCAGCCAACAGACAACGAGCCAAAGCAAAGTAGAGAAAACGGCGCAATTGCAGGCTGCAGCAACCACCTTACATTACCTTACCTTACCTTACCATTCCCAAGTATATATTCGTAGTATCTAGGTATCTGTACCTTACCGCGGTAGCCAACCGGCCCCTGCTTCTCTTTCTCTCTCTCTCTCTTTCTCTCTCAAAAAGGAAAAAAGTACGTACCTCACCCTCCTTCCCTTCCGCACAACCGTCTGGTCTCTCTCCTGCCTAAGGTACCTACCTACCTACCTACCTACCGACCGGTAGGTATCCTGTGTGCTGCTGCAGCTTCTCCTCCTGTGTTCCCACCGTCGTCCTTTCTCGTCATCCCCCCTCCCCCTGCTCCTTCCTGCCCTTGTTCCCTTACGTCAGGGGTCGTTCACCCAGTCAGGGGAGGAAGGGACCTGCGTCACGGTCGCGGTCGCGGCACACCCAGAACTCCCAGGAGAGGAAATACTCACTCCTTCCTTGCCCGGGCTGGGCCTGGACACGTCCCATGCTTTGGGGAAGGGGGGCATTGAGAAACGCGACACACTTCTGAACCCTCTTCGATGCCGTCAATGCAACCTTTCCTCCCCTTCTTTTTTTTTCTCTTTTCTAAGTCTGCCTCCCCTTTCGAGCATCTCATTGTACCGTCTGCCTCATATTGCCCTTGCCACGCTGCCGTTCGCCAAGCGTACAGCATCACCACTACTGGTCCTCGCTCTGACATTGTTCTAGACCCCCTCTCGCGTTGTCGTCTTCCCCCGATTCGCTCGCTGTCCCGACGAAGGAAATCGAGGATAAAATAAAAATAAAATAAAAATAGGCTGCCAAAACGACGAGCTTCGGCCAAGCTTCTTCACACCACCCGCCCGCCCACACCCCTTTTGTTTCCCCTTAATCGCAACCCATTGTCGACGATACAAATCCCCCGACGAAGCAGAATACCAACTGGGGGTCAACGACACCGAACTGCACGAAAACACCACTTGACCTCCGAACCGAGCATCATCAACGGCCGACCCCTCCGGTTTGACATCCTCAATTCCATCTCCCTCAGCCACAATGGCGCTCCTCGACGCTGCCGCGCCGCCGGCGGGGGGCCCGACTTTTTTTGGCATGTCCATGAAGCAGGTTTCTCTCATCACGGTATGCACGAAACCTGCCCGCGCAGAGTCTCGCCCGAATCGATTGCGCCTCGTGGAGAATGCTGAGAATGCTGACAATGGCCTCGTTCGTCCGTAGCTGACCTTCCAAAACTCGGCCTTGATTCTGGTATACATCTCCCCCTTCCTCGCCTTGCCTTGCCTTTCGCGACACGGTACTGACTAGACCATGGCAGATCATGCATTACTCCCGCATTATGCCTCCCGTAGGCGACCACCGATACTTCACATCCACCGCCGTCTTCCTCAACGAGGTCATCAAGCTGTCCATCTGCTTGACCTGTTCCATCGCCGAAGTCTCGCGCACTTTGGCCCCTTCAACGCCTGCCACCGTTATTTTTGAACAAATATTCAACTCTGTCTTCTCGGGCGATGGCTGGAAGCTTGCCATCCCTGCCACGTTATACACTCTACAGAACACACTGCAGTACGTTGCCGTCGGTAATTTGGATGCAGTGCACTTCCAGGTGCTTTACCAACTCAAGGTATGTGGGATTGCCGCCCTTGTCACTCCTCCTCCGCTTGAACCTCATATGCTAATTGTGTATGCGCCGCAGATCCTCACAACAGCCGTCTTCTCTGTTACGATGCTCCGTCGCGCGCTCGGCATGAAGCGCTGGATCTCGCTCTTCATCCTGACCCTGGGAGTCTCCATCGTGTCGCTTCCCCAACCCTCTTCCGCGAACCATGCGAAATCATCTTCTGCCGGCATTCTACTGCACGACACCACAGACCATTTCTTCCCCCGTTCCGTGCACGAGCTGGGTCAGGCCGTCGAGGGTGCCTCTGAGGTGGCCCGCGAACTTACCAAGCGCGCCGCGGACGGTCTTGCGGGCGTTGGCGGGGAAATTGTAAAGCGGTCGGCCTCGTACCAGGGTATCCAGGAGGACCAGGACCCGTCGCCGCTTATGAACTACTCTATTGGATTGTCCGCCGTGCTTGTCGCCGCCGTCGCCTCGGGCCTTGCGGGCGTCTATTTCGAGAAGATGCTCAAGGACTCGCCCACACCCGCTTCCGTCTGGACACGCAACATCCAGCTGTCATTCTACTCCCTGTTTCCCGCTCTGGCCGGCGTTATATTCCTTGACGGCGAAGACATTACCAAGCACGGGTTCTTTGAGGGTTACAACTCGGTGGTCTGGACCGCGATTGTCTTCCAGGCCGTCGGTGGTGTCCTAGCCTCGCTGTGCATCAACTACGCCGACAACATTGCCAAGAATTTCGCAGCCAGCATCAGTATTGTTCTCAGCTTCATGTTTAGTGTTTGGTTCTTCAATTTTGAAGTCAACTTCACTGTGAGTTTCCTTCTGGTCCCTTTCTCTTACCACTGTGTCCTAACGCAGATTAGTTCATCATCGGCACTGCACTGGTCCTGGCGTCGACCTACCTCTACAGCATTCCCGATCGCAAGGGCCGCCCGCCACCGATCACTATTGCGAGCTACGAGAAGGCCATGGTCGACCCTGCGTACACGCCCGCCGTCACGGACGAGGCCAAGCTCAACCTGGACCCGCTCGATGCGGTCCGCAGCATGGGATTGTCGACGTCTAGGCCATCGTCGCCCATGTTGCACCACCACCGCGCTCCCTCGGCTAGAGGCAAGAACCGCGACGACTAATTTGGACGCCAACGTCGCTCGAGTAACGTCATTTTTTTCCATGTCTTTTGTTTACGACAGTACTGTGGATGGGAGTCGGTCGAGACGGTGGGCGGGGTGACGAGGCGACGATGACGAGCAACAAAATGGTTGGATAATAAAAGGAAAAGGTGGGGTTTTGTTTTGCAACTTCATGGTGGCATGCCCCGGATTAGTTGGACATTGGGTCCTGGAATAGAGTCCGGCTTGCACGCCCGACGCCACACCACAGTATCATCAAACAGCGATACCTGGCTCAACCGCAAGGTAAAGAGGCAAGGGTGGATTGTATATTTTCGGGCCCCTGTCAGGGAGCAGCGAAGAGAGAGCAGGAGAGGCCGCGCCGGCGGCGTCGGCGGCGAGTATTGATAACTGCAGAGTTTGGCAGCCAATGGCTGATGATGTGTGGTAATACCGCGCTAGCCGCTTAATGAATCAACCGTCCATGATCTGGATCCGTCCAACTTTGCCCAAGGTGACCGCCATGAATCTCTCCTCAAGCAGCCAGGCTTTTCTCTCCTCCTCGTGTGTGTGTGTGTGTGTGTGTGTGTGTGTGTGTGTGTGTGTGTGTAATAGACATATTTTGCGATGCGTGCCTCAAACCTCCACTTCGCCCGTCACACAAGTGCCAGCAATCTCCTCGCAGCTCGCCCACACAAACACCTTGTGGCCGGGGTCCGCCTCGGCCGGAAAAGCGAGCTCTTTTCCTGACATGAGGCTTTTCGCTTTGCCTCTCCAAAAGAAAACCAGCTTCCCGTCCGGGGTCTCGGCGCCCAAGGTGACAGAAGGCTCCCTGTCCTTCCAGACGGGAATCTCCCGGTTTGAACAACCCAGCACGGCTCTGACAATGACGTTTCGCGTGCCCTTCTCCCTTTTGGCAATGTCGACGACGAGGGCGAGACGCGGGAAGTGCGCCAGGCTGCGCAGGACCTTCTGGCCGAAAGGCGGGTTGCGGCTCAGGATCCTTTCGATGTGGTAGAAGTCCAAGTCGGCGAGCTGACGCACGGAGCGGACGCCGTGCGCGACGAGCAAGGCGGCCTTTTTGGGCCCGATGCAGGGGACCTGGAGCAGCTCCGTGGCCAGACCCTCCTAGCTTCTGGAGACGACGCCGCGCCAGGTCTCGAGAGCGCGTCGAAGACCGGCGGCGTCTCGTCGGGCGCCCATGATGTCGGCGCAGGCGCGCAGGACCTGGCCGAGGATGGCGACGATGCGGCCGCGGGCAGCGTAGAGGGCGTTGCGGGCCTGCAGGGAGAGCCTGTCGCCGTAGTCGCCGCCGGCGGCCTCGCACTGGGCGACGAGGAAGATCTTGTGCCAGGGAAGGGCGAGGGCCTCGCGGACGTGCCAGCGGGTCGAGGGGTCGTTGTTGATGCCGGCGAAGGCGACCTTCTCCGGGGGCGAGAAGGTGAAGGAGAGGAACTCGGTGGCTGAGGCAGCGCAGCGGAGGATCTCGTCGGGCGGGGCGGCGTGCGGGAGGGCGGCGAGGGCGTGGACGGTGCGCGGGGAGAGGGAGTAGCGGAGCATGATGGCGTGGTTTTGGTGGGAGAGGCGCGTCAAGGGGGCTCTGGTGACGTTGGCCGCCGTGTTGGTGGGAGACGGGTGTGAGGTTTGCGTGCCTTTGGGATGAGTCTGGGAGGGTGCGGGCTTGGATGGTGTTGGATTGGGTGTTGGAAGCGGAGGCATCGTATATGTTGATCTTACGCCGTCAGGGTCGGGGTCTTTGGGGTGATGGAGGGGGCCGGGACAGTCAGGTCGAAGTGACCAGGTTGTTACCAAGTTGCGAGAGAGAAGTGCTGGTTGAACATAGAGCCTTGTCTCAAGGAAGTCTTAGAAAAGAGGAGAGACAGGTTGGAGTTCAGAAAATGCGAGTAGAACTTACCGGGCATGGGCTGCTCTTTCCATGATCACTTGAAGCGCCATGTCATTGCTGTTTAGGAAGGGTGAAGTTGACAGCAGAAGGTTCTTGCCTGGGCTGTTTCTTCCTTTTACGATTCCGGTCGGGTTATCACCTGCTCCTCACCAACCCGTACTTGACAGTTTGGTAGGAGCTCCATGGGCGATGATGAGGTATTGACGTGTTTCCAGTACCTAATCGCCTCGGAATTGCCTCTTCTCGTAGCCCCCATTCCGTTATTACCTCGTACCTTGATACCTGGGTAATCTGCCTAGGCCTTGAGGACGACGATCTATGGCTGTCCCGTTATCGTAATGTAATGCCAAAGGCGGCCAACGTCTCATTGACAGGCCTGCGTTCGTTAGATATCTATGTCGGATCGATACAAACATCAAGGTCTGTGATACACTGGCATGCACTTGGTTGGGTGGGCTTGAGCAGTGGGCGCATGGCGGGACTGGCGGGAGCTTGAGCTTGTCCGGCATTTGCACTTGCACGATCTGCGGCCCGCGGGACAAGGGCGATCCCCGCCAGATGTAGTGGGTCATCGGGGACATGGGGGGTCGCTTAGCAGCTTTACCGATGCATGACCGTCCGTGTGGAAGGGAGTACACTAAAGGGTATAGGTTGTTAGCTAGTTTATAACGCTATATACAGTACACAGTGCAAGCGACTGATTCAGCCCGTATACCCTGTAGGTGGGTACTGTGTACACTGTGTGTGTGTGTTTGGCAAGCTTGCGGTGGTGGCCCCCAATCAAGACACGTCGTTTCCTCATCAACTCTGTGTGGTCCTGACTCTCTCGCGTCGAGCGTCGTGTGACGATAACTGTCCAAGGTTTCGTTCGTCCAACCCGTCCATGACGTAGGCGGTGGCACATCGGCAGCAATCGAGGCGTCCTCGTGTGTAACGGGCGGCAGACGCCAAGCGGCTGTCGCACAGCGCCACACAGCAGCTGTCATCAAACCTAGTTTACGTGCCTGCCCAGGTAGGTACCCATACTAGGTAGGTAGACTTGGACTGGGCGTCCGTTTGGTTTCCCGTCTACAGTTTGCCGTTTGCTGTTCGACTTGTTCCGGTCTCAGCGTTTCTCTGGGCTGGTTTTCCAGTTCCCAAGCGGTCTCTGGCAGCAGGCCACCCCCCCACACACGGCATACAGATAGCGCGTCTGGCCGCAGCACCTCCTATCTTATCTTATCAGTGCTGTGCCAAAGTGCAGAGACATAACGCAGCGCCTCATCTTTCTTCTTCTTCTTCTTCTTCTTCTCCTCCACTTCTCAGACCTTGGACCTTAGACAAGGAAGGTCGCATAGAATGGCGATGGCTTGTCTGACTGTCTGAGCTTGGGTGACTAAAGAGGGGCATAAACTGGAAACTCTCTCCCGCCTCCTTCGGTCGCACAACCAACCCATCACACCGGATGGTGTTACCGGTAGGACGGCAGCTACATCACCATGTCTTAGCTGCCTCCTCGTCAAAGTACCCACCGGTACCCTGCTCGCGCTAGGCAGGTAAAGCAACGATACCTAGAACGGCGAACAGAGCAAGGATGCACCGCATGGCCGCCCAAGGCTGAATATACGCGCTCTCACTTGCTCCTATCTACCCTGCAATCAACCTCCTGTCGCGTCTCAGCCCCGGGAGCAAGCCAGCAAATAGAACTGTCTCGATTGGGAACGCGTGTGTGTGTGTGTGTGCACCTGCCTGTGTTGTGTGCATGTGCCACCTTGATACACGGCAGGTCATGAACCTCGATCGGGTCTTGCCTTGGTTGGCCTTCGGCAGCAACAGAAAGAAGCAGCAGCCTGGCTACTGCTACCTGAGGCGTTGGCTTGCCATCAACATCACTCCTGCATAAAGCCCGCTCTCTTTCGTCTCCAGCTCTGCATCCAACTTCTCTCCCCTCTCCATCTCCAACACTTCACACTTCTCGTTGCGACCTTTATTGCCTCTACCAAAAAGTATACAACATTCAAATATTCACACGTATTTCTTCTCAAGTCCCCAGCCGCCCAACATGTCCCACATCTGCTATGTTGTCCCTCCCTATCTCCTCAAGGGCATCGCCGACGCCGACTGCAATAGTGACCAAGAGCGTCAAGCCGCACAACACGCCCTCGAGCTCCGCGACCTCTTCACCACCCGTCGTGCCGAGCGCCTCGCCATACTCGGTGGCCCCCGTGCCCAGCGCAATCAGCTCTCTTCCCGCTCCCGCCCCTCTATCATCCCGGACGTGCTCCTCCGCCACATCGCAGAGTCCCCGGACGTAGACGACGATACCAGGGCCAACGCCCGACGGGACCTCGAACACCTGCAAAGCCTTCAACACAAGATTGAAATCTCCCAGCAGGGTCAGCAGGAACAGGCCCCTCTCGCTGCTGCCGCTGCCAAAGACCCCAAGAAGTCCGACGGCACTTACCGCGCCGTTTACGACGTCAAGAACTCGAAGGACGAGCAAGACTTGCCCGGCGATGTTGTTCGTGTCGAAGGCCAAAAACCCGTCGATGATAAGGCGGTGAACGACGCCTTCGACAACGTGGGCAAGGTCCTGAAAATGTACAAGGAGAAGTTCGACTGGCAGTCCATTGACAACGACAACATGAACGTTGTCAGCTCGGTGCATTTTGGCAAGAAGTATGAGAACGCATGTAAGTCAATTTTGCTCTTGTGTCTTATTCCGACCCCTTTTGCATCTCTCCGCTATCCTGCTATCTATCCCTCTCATTGTTATCCCCTCATCGTCCGCTCCACTTGCTTCCTAGCTTGGTTGAGGAGACCAGCATGGCTGGGGCAGCTTAGCTGTCTCTACCGTGTCCCACAACACTCAAACACTGCTGACAATAACTGGTACAGTCTGGGATCCCGAGAGAATGCAAATGGTATTTGGCGATGGCGGAGAGTTTCTGAGAAATTTCACCGGTACCATCGATGTCATCGGCCACGAGCTCACTCACGCCGTCACGGAGCACACCAGCCCCTTGGATTACAATGGAATGAGCGGTGCCCTCAATGAGCATGTCTCTGACGTATTCGGCATCATCGTCAAGCAGATTGTCGAGAACGAGAAGGCTGGTGAGGCTTGTCGTCTGCTCTATTGTTGGAATCCCCCGTCTGACTGACGTTCTACACAGACGAAGCCGACTGGCTAATCGGCGAAGGCTGCATAATGCCTGACGTCAAGGGGCTTGCTCTCCGGAGCATGAAGGAGCCTGGAACCGCCTACAACGACTCTCGCTTTGGCAAGGATCCTCAACCCGCCCATTTCAAGGACTACATCCCGACCTTGGAGGACAACGGGGGCGTCCATATATACTCGGGCATTCCGAACCGCGCCTTCTACCTCGTGGCCATTGCTTTTGGTGGTTTCTCATACGAAAAGGCCGGCCCCATCTGGTGGAAAGCCATGAATTCCGGCCGGGTCCCTCCCCGCTGTACATTTCTCCAGTTCGCCGATGTGACGACGGAGACGGCGGAGGAGTTGTACGGCGACGAGGCTGGCAAGATTGTGAGAGAGGCTTGGAACGAGGTGGGAGTCAAGAGGAAGAACGGCTAGGAGCACAAGCTGCCGCCGCCCTGCAAGCCAATGTAAGCTTGGAGCGTTGGGCCTGTGTTGAGACTCGCTGTAACCCTACGTCACCGAGAAGGCATTCCTAATATGGTGTCATAGCCGCGTCTCTCGTGTCCTCGACGCGCGCAGCACCCTCTTTGCTGTACAGTATCATACATACCTAGGAATAATGCTACTTGCACCAGAAAAGCATGATTTCACAGTCAAAGAGCATATGGTTGATGGATTTAAACCGGCATCTTTATTTACAGAACCAGGCGGGGCGCGCCTTGAGCCATGCCTGGTGCCTTGAAACTATGTACACGAAATCCGAATTTTTCTCCAGTAACGCTCCAGCCAAGAACAAGAGACGCTGCGGATGGCAGCGCACTCTCGATGACACTGGCTTTTATTCTGCTGCTGCGGACGACGAGATTAGAAGGTAAGGGTCTGGCCGGCGCTGGATGTGACGGAAGCCTTGACGTTGGAAGCGCCGAGCTTGGTGTAGGAGTAGTTGGGCTTGGTGAAGTTGCCACTGGGGGCTTCATTGGTGGAGCCGCCGAGGTCGACGTCATTGGTGTTGGCGTAACCGGTTTCTTTGGAGTCGCGGAAGGTGATGGCGCGCTTGACGGAGGAGAAGGCGGAGGACTCAACGAGGACCTGGGCGCCCATGCGGGTGTTGATGCCGGAGCTGACGATGCCCTCCTCGTAGTTGTTGTAAATGTGGACGTTGCCGAAGCGGACGGAGGGGCAGCGGGAATTGACGTTCTTCCAGTAGTTGTTGGCGAAGGTGACAAATAGCTTGCCCTTGTCCTGGGAGCCGTTGCGGTCGGAGTGGCCGATGAGGGAGCCCTTGTAGTGGTCGTGGATGTAGGTGTTTGAGACAGTGACGGCCATGGAGGCGTGGGTGATGTCGAGGAGGCCGTCGTAATAGTTCTTGCCGTTGTCGAGGTCGGACGAGAGGTCGCAGTGGTCGACCCAGACGCGGGAGGAGGCCTGGATGCCGATGGCGTCGCCGGCGTTGGCCCTGACCTTTGCGATCTTGAGGTTGCGGAGGATGACGTTCTCGGCCTTGTTGACGTAGAGGCCGACGCCGGTGATGGAGGAGCCGGGGGCGCCGAGGATGGACTTGTTGGAGCCGACGGTGAGCTTGACGTCGCCGGTGATGGCTCCCTGGACGATGACGACGGCGGGGTCCTTTGCGGTGACGGCGGCGGAGAGCTCGGCGAGGGTGGAGACGGTGGTGGTGGCGCCGCCGGCGCCGCCGGTGGTGCCGGTGGCGTAGCCGATGTTGCAGGCGCCGTAGATGCTGCGGGAGTCGGAGACGTTGCGGGAGTCGGAGACGTTGGTGAGGGGGTAGAGGGGGGCGCCGTTTATGGTGGGGGTCGGGATGGCGTTGGCCAGGGCGGCCAGGGCGGCGAGGGAGGAGGTGATGCCGAACTTCATCTTGACGGGGGGTTTCCTTGTGTAAACGAGTGACGGTGGTGATGGTGGTCGTGGTGATGGGAGGGGATGTGTGTGTGTGTTATATCATCAAGAGAAGAAGAGAACGTGATGACGATCTACGTCTAGCGAGAGGATACAACGCGACGTTGCGACGTTGCGAGACGGGTGTAGAAAAGATGGGAGGATGGGGAGGTCAAGAGTCCGGATGGTACGGTGACGCCGGAGGGAGAGCAGTTTTATGAATCTGGACGAAGGAGGAGGCGGAGGAGGAGGAGGAGGGGTCCGAACGGCGGCGTACTTTGCATATGGTTCTCGGCCCGCGTCCAATCTAAGCCAAAGACGGGATCTCGTTTGGCGAGAGGAGGCTCTGGGTCCTCAATCGTCCCAAAAGGGATCGTCGGGGATCGCGCGCGAGAAACCCTGACCCTTGCCCCTATCCCCTTATCCCAAGGTCTCCCAAAAGGGAGAACGTTGGTAGCGTGCGGGTCCGTACGAGTAAAGAGAGCCTGCAAAGTACGATTGTGCGCGTGAGAGCGGTGCCGTGTCCTGGGGGAAAACAAGATCGCACGAACGGGGACAGGACGAGCGCACGAGTTCGAGGAGTGGTCGGTGGTTATACTCTGTCTTGCTCGTTTAGGAGAAACGCGTTGTCGGGAAACCGGCTTCCTGGATTCCTCCAGCCGGCAGCGGCTCGACTTTTTAGAAATACCAGTAGACCACGCGGGGGCGAGTTAAATCGGGGAATCTGTGTGTGTGGGTTGGAGTGGGAAGGCCGCGAAATGAAGTCAGGGGGGATGATTAATTGGTGGCATGGACATGGGTACGAGAGGGTTGCAGTATTGAGATGCCGGGGTATCACCAGATGGGCAACAAAGAGGGGGGGGGGGGGGCTCGGACTCTTTAGAGGCCCAACACGTCGAGTGGAGGGGACTTGAATTGTAAGTATTCGTACACGTACACACAGCATCTTGGTTCATCTTTGGATGGCGATCCGAGTGTCGAGACATCTTGGGACGGATCCGTGGTGTAAGTCATCCCATTGAATTCTTGGGTTTGCGGGGGCGGCCCCGCTTTCTTCCTTTCTGTGTCTCTCTCCCACATGCCGGAACCCGCCGGACGGTTGGAAGACCACCTCATCTGTTGGTGTTGCCGTCCAGCTTCGGAGGGGAGAGAGACAGAGCGCCGGAGTGTCGGTCGAGGTCCGGGAGTGGGTGCCGGTGGACCCACCGTGGATACGGCGTATATTAAATGTCAATATCAGGTAGAGTTATAGGTGGGATATGTCTCGAGTAAGGTGCGGATTTTTTTTATAGCATTTTTCGTCTCAGCCCATGATGAGCAAGTAAACTTTGCGTCCCTTGCAGTAGTAGTAGTGTCCCTTCCCTTTCCTGTTTCTCTTCTCTAAAAGTTTCTCTTGCGTCATGGCGGCTAAAAGATACGATCTGCGAACCGGATCGTAGGACTTGACGTGTGGATATGTCGGGATAGGCAGACCTTGGAGCGAACTACGCAAATCAGCCTGTGTTGTCAAAAGGGCGAGACGAGATTGCCTTTTCCCCCTTCTTCTATATATCTTTCCCAGGGTAGACAAGAAAGCTTAACGTCTAACTCGGGAGAAAGGGGACACCCGCCAGCTGCATCACTTAAACGTTGCCAGTTGAGTTTGGCGCACATTAATCGGATATTAGCAGCACGTGTAATCGCGGCAGTCGCGAAGCTTATCTCTGCTCGTCCGTCAGTCAGCGTAGCCAAGGCCTGAGTCGCGTCTGGAGTTTGGCTCTCCGT